>VZTH01014308.1:495443-597436 GCA_013397815.1 Aleadryas rufinucha | reverse complement strand
AAGAGCTTGTACCCATCCAGTGCAGTGGTATGGTAACTACGTCACAGCTCTGCTGCTGTACCACGGCTTCCAGCTCTTCTTGTTTGTTACCCAAGCTGCGTGCATTTGTATACATGCACTTCAGCTGGGCTGCTGATCTCACCCCTAACTCAGGCTTGCCATTCTTGGGCCTGTTTCCAGAGACCCCAGCTGTATCCCCTTCCCCCTTCGAACCTAGTTTCATCCATGGGTGAAATTTAATTTTTCCTTGTTGCCTATAGGCATTGCAGATTTGCAGATGTTAGTAATTTCTTCAGTAGTTAGGCTGAAAAGTTAAGTAACTTTGCCCAGGCCTCAATGAAATCAAAGAGAAAACTCAGGTGACCTGACCCTACACTCACATCCTTGTCAGTGTGAACTGATAGCACAGGTTTGAAATGAAGCCTGCCGGGTTTCTCTCTGTGAAGTTGGCCTTTTGCTAGACATACAACTGAGGGAACAGCTTTTGCCACAAATGCAGTCCAATTCAAACCCTGAACAAGACTCAAAAGTGACCGAGTTGAAAACCCTTGACATGAAGGAAATAACATTTCACTCAGTGCAGTTTTAATTTCATCCCTCTGCCCTGGAGTCAGAGGTTTCTGAGCAGAACAGGGACTGTGGAGTGCATGTGCATTGTGGGGAGGAAAGTGTGTGGGGAGATGCTGTATGTAGCTAGTTTCTTACTCTTAGAAGCCTCCATGACTTTCGGGGAAAGGAAAAGAAAAAAAACCAACGTTTTAAAAGAGTTTTTTTGAAAGAGGAGCTGAAAAAGACATCAAAACAGATCAAAGAAACTCATGGAAGTGGGAAAAAAAATGGAGAGAGGGAGAAAAAAAAAGAAGGAAAAGCTCCTGCAGTAACATTGGATGAAAATTAAGCTTCTCAGATCTGTTTAAAAGATATTCTGTTTGATCTTTTATATCTTCTGCTCTGATTATCCAGGTTCCTTTTGATGTTGCTGAGCCCTATAGAACTGATATGTAAAAATACACATACATATGTATTAATACAGTGGGTACACATGCACATGCAGGGACCCTGTCACGCTGTCACTGCTGCTATGAATGGGATGTGCAGAGCCAGCAGAGGTGAGGCCACATAGGAGAAAGATCCTGTGCTCTGACCCTGTGATGTTTGTCCCATGCCATGGTGCCCCTGGGGATAGAAAAACCTTCCTGCTCCTCTCCTTGGCAGGAATCACTAGAAGAAACTGAGCTCTCAGGCACATGGATTAAAGGTAGGGAGCTGCAACTATGTGGTGACACACCGTGTCCTGCTCCGTGCACCTCCCAAACCCTTGGGAAGTCATGGGCTGACGGTCACGATGATGTACAGCCATGGAAAAAAACCTCTCATAGACCATGCAAAAAGACACCCACAGCCAAATGGGACACATCTACTCACTGGGATCTTGGAGCAGGTTGTGCCACCACACAGTCCCCAGCAGAGGAGACACACTGTGTCCTGTCCTGCCTCCTGACTGCCCTTTAGGAAAAACTGATTTTTTTTCTGCCCTCCCCTTAACATAAGGGAGCATGGCCAGCCCTAGGATAGGTCACTGATGCTGTCAGGAGGATGGGGAGGGATTTTGCACAAAGCAGCAGAGAGCCCCATCGTGCTAAGCCCGCTGCTGTTGCTGGGGCAAGAGGAGGGAGGCGGATAGAAGCTGCGTTAAAATCCCTTGTTGACCAGGCAATGAGCCTACTTTGCCTTAGTGCCACCACCTGCAATGGCTTCTCACACTTGTGTGACACATGGAGGCAGCAGGACCCAATCCTGGTCACTGCAACCGATTCCGCATCCCCCCGAGCCCCGGCTGTGCTGCGCTGGCCTCTGCTCCCCACTGCTGTGGCGCCCACACGCTTCCAAACCTTTAATCTGCTTACCTTCAGGAAGCCCTGGGAGGCAGGCAAAGTGGTCTTAAGCTCATTTTACAGCGGGAAACACGAGTGATTTCCATACAAATACTGCTCAAGTTGGCAGCAGAGGTGGGACCCACACTGCATCCACCAAGGCTCTCAACCTGGGAAGGAGGGCAGCTCTCTGCCGCCTACCTCCATCTGCACATGTTTGGCTGTGCACTGCTAAGTGCCATCTCTGGCAAGGAAAACTCTGTCCTCCATGTCCCACCTCCATGTGGACCAGCATTTCCCGCACTGCCTCCTCCCTCATCCCTCAGTTTTTCTCTGAGGGTGAGCACAATGAAGCACTCCAGTTAAATTTGGGCTCAAATGCATGCTTTCCCTCAATTTTAATACACCAACACCCTCAGTTTTAATACACCAACAATTGTTATGTTCGGAGGGGAGTGTGGGCAGCTTGGAGCAGCAGGCACAGTATTTTGGGTTTCCTGAGCTGAGACTGGTACAGTTAGTTGTTTCAGCCCCTGGACTCTGACAACCTGATCCCTCCTTGCTAGATGCAGCTTTGTGTATTTATTCACATTTCTCGTCCCTTTGCTCTCTCCCCCACCCTCATTCGGAGGTTTCCCAAGTAGATCTGTCTATTGCCACTCCCCTCTTTAAACTCCCAATTTAAAGGGAAAAAACAGAAAATACACAGGAAAATTATTTTTTTACAGACAGCAGTAAAATGATCAAAGGCTTATTTGTAGCTAACAGCGGACATACACCACTCATTGAACTAAGATGGAGTGGAAGCATTTTCTTCATATCCCTACAAATGCGTTCTGTTAAAAAAAAATCAATGAAGGCAGATTTTTAATTAAAGCAGATGCTGATCCTTCCTGCCCCTGATGCTGCTACATGTTTTGTTGTTGTTGTGGCTGTTGTTATCTTATCTGGGCCTTTATTTATTTATGTATTAGCCCCTGACAACAGGAGATTGCAGCTCTGATTTCTCTGCTGGAGTTGGAGGAATAAAAAGGAGGTGGGCCTGTTGGAGTAAAATGTTTTTGCCTCCAATCTCTTTGCTATCCAGGTGAGGGTCAAACACCCCCTTCCTTGGGCTTTCCCCTCCTCCAGCTCTGGTGAGGGATACAAAGGCTAAGCCTTGCTGTCTCCTTCTCTCCGTCCTTTTTACAGATGCAAATCCCCTCTGCTCAAGCTCAAGAGTGTCTCTGAGAATAAAATGTGCTCTGTGGTAATGCCTTCATTTGAAGTGTTATGGAGATCTGGAGCTGAACTGCTGAATGGTGAGCTTTCCTTTGTTTTTTTGGTTTTTTTTTAATACCTTTAAAATTTTTTTTCAGAAAACCCCACTAATTTAGGTCTCTGATAAAATGACCAAGAAAGCATTTCCTAATATATTCATCCTTCTTCCTCACCTAGCAGATCTGAATCTCCAATCTCCTTCCTCTATCCTGTGCAAGGACAAGTGGAGTCCATGATCCTTGTGGGTCCCTTCCAACTCAGGAGATTCCATAATTCTCTCTTCTTCAAACCCTCCCCTGGCTGTTCCCATTCCTCACAAGATCAAGAGGTTCCTAACAAGGCTTTCATAATGAATACCCAAGACAAACGTGTGCTCCCAGCCTGCCACAGCTGCGCCTAGTACTGGGTTCTGAGGGTTTGGGCAGGACTGAGCTCATGATCCATCTCCTTTCCCTCTCCGGTGCTCTGCCTGATGTCTACGTGGGTCCCTGGACTTTTTCTCATCAAAATCAGGTAAGTGCATAGAGATGGGGGTTCATTTTCTG
Organism: Aleadryas rufinucha; assembly: GCA_013397815.1. Lineage (NCBI taxonomy): Eukaryota > Metazoa > Chordata > Aves > Passeriformes > Aleadryas > Aleadryas rufinucha. The sequence goes on along the minus strand of VZTH01014308.1, from coordinate 593,757 downwards.
AAAACAACTGGCAGTACCCAGATATGTCAATCGTCCTAAAATCTAAAGCAGAGAGATGGTGCCTTAGACAATCTAAATCAAGGTTAGGCTCATCCTCCATGTCAAGCTCTCCTGCTATGAGTGATGATCAGGCCGTGGTGGAGGGAGATGTCCTGGGCCTGGGCTGTCCTCTGCTGCAGGCCTTTCCTGCAGGCCACATTTCAGTCCCCACAGATGCCTTTTGTCTCTGGAACTCCCTGACTCAATGCATGTGTTGCGCCCAGACATAACCCAGGGGGCTGCCTTCACTCTGCAGGTGCAGAGGTGACCTGCAGCAGCCCAAGATTTGGATGGAGCGTTTGTGTTTGTGTGTGTCAGTAGGACACCAGGTCAGCGCTGCAGGGCAGGAGGAGGGATTTGTCCTTTCTGTCCAGCACCATGCATTTGGCCAGGTGCTGCCAGGAGGGAGGGCTTCACACACACCAGGCACAGGCCACTGCTGGAGGCACTGTACCTGACAGTGTATAGTGCCTCTAGATCACTGGGACCAGATCACTGGTCCCATCTGCTGTGGCACACTGCATCTTCCTGTGGGGAAGGAAACTGATAACTAAAACTGCCCGGGGAGTGACTTTTCCTTTCATTTCTGTCTATACAAATGAACGTAGGATCCATATAGGATCATAGAATCATTTAGGTTGGAAAAGACCTCTCAGATCATCCAGTCCAGCTGTTAGCCCAGCACCACCAAGCCATGTCCCCCATCTACACACCTTTTAAACACTTCCAAGGATAGTATAATAACACTACCCTGGGCTGGTTTTTCCAATGCCTGATCACTCTTTCGATGAAGACACTTTTCCTAATATCCAATCTAAATATAATATCTATTATATCTCTTTTGTGCTGGCTTCTCAGACCCCATACACCCCTGACCTTCACTATTCTTAAAGGCTGCCCTGGGCAGTTCTTCCCCATGTCTGTGGGTAGGTACTGGCAGTCATACAGGTGAACTGAGATGTGTCTGAATACTGTTTACTTCACTGTCCAAAGGGCACATCAACAAAATAATTTGAAAAATATATTTCCAGTTTACAAGAGTGTCTCCTGACCCAAAATGTACCAATTTTTCATTTTGTTATGTTTTGTTCCCTTTTCATTAAAAGAAAGCAGATTAATAAAGGAAATTGAGAAAAAGGAAAATAAATAGCTTTGTTTAAAAAATACCTCATCAGCAAATTTTTTCACATTTTCAATCAAGTAAACCGATTGTGGTATCTTATTATTTGGTAGGAGCATGCATATATTTCCGTTCAGTGCTTAACTATTTTTTCCCCCCAGTGAATGAAGTATTTATCCAAAATCTTTCCTCACTTGCAATCTGGAATAGCATTCTCACTATGTCTGAAAAGAAAACTAAATACTAACTTCAATAATATGCAGACTTATTGTTTTTGAAAGGGTGGGATCCATTTGGAGAAATTTAAGTGTTTACTACAAGACTTGACTCTATCTGAGATAATCACCCTTTCTTCTGTAGTTAACAAGGATCTGCTCTGCAAAGTCGAGGGCACAATTCTCATAATATAGTAATCTACTTTCAGCCAAATCACACTTCCCCTAAAAAAACCACTTTTCTCTCCATGTTCTATATTGCAAGTCTTGACTGACTTGGAAGGATCCTTGGAAGGATCTGCATTTTAATTAGATGTCTTAGATGTGGGTAAATTTAGGGAACATTAAACCTGACCAACTAGTTTAAAAGTGAGTTTGTTCCTTAAAGCTGTTCAGGATGCTAACAGGATTATGCAGAACCTAACAGGACCATGGTTTCCCTAAAGCTGGCTGTGCCACAGCACATGAAAGTAAATACTTCTAATTTCAGATTGAATGCCTATGGGCAGAGGCACCAAATGTGCACAATAGTGCAAAATTTATTTGCAATTGCAGCTACTCACTCTGTAGAAGAAATACTATTTAGTTGTGTCCCATCTCTGCTGAACTCATCTTCATTCTTTCAATATTATCAAGACTTAAAAATGCATAGAAAAATGAGAAGTGAGATATAAACAGCTTCTCTTCTCCCTACCACACATACTTACATAAGAAAACACACTCAAAAGAGGTAAACTACATAGATATACATATACATATATATATGTATACGTATATGTATATATGTACATAAACAAGAGATAAATTTAGCTTAAAAATGCAATCTATAATCATTACCCAGCTTTTGTTTTTATCAGGTGTCAAGTTAAGACTTTCACACCAATGGAGTGTAAATTCTGTTAGTAAATTCTGCTGGTAAATACCTTTGGAAGTGTGATCCAGTTTTATTACACCTCAAAATTAACTTATATCCACCCTCAACAGAACAGCTGTGAAAAACTTTTGGAAGACCTTGGTTAGGGCAAGGGGTTTTTAGGCATTTCTCTGTACTTTTCACAGTGATCTGAAGTAGGACACTTCAATCACAGTGCCTTGGTACAGATGTGTCTTTCACTGCAGTCTCGTATAACTATCCATGTTTGGATGTTATCATGGGAGTAGCTGCCTTGCTATATCCATCTTTTCCCAATTGCATGGTATCGATTGATGGTGTAGCAAAGTTTTTGAGTGATAGCTCAACAATGAAGAAGTTCCAGACTCCTTCTCTCTTTCCTCTGCTAGTGGAAGAGAAAATGTCTTATCCTCAGCATTAATTAAACTCTGTGAAATCTGATCCTGGCTATGGAAGACCTGTGTGTAGATTCATACTCTCTGACAACATCTTAAATTCACTGACTGGCATTTACTTGGTAAATAAATACGAGGATCAGACCAGCACTGCTTTAGAGAGGTCAAGCAAGATCTTTGGTCTGTCTGTGAAATGCATGGGCCAAATAATTTGCTCCTGAAAATTGTCACAGCTGTCCTGAAACTTACTGATTTATGCCATGAAAGGATGAGCTTCTGTAACAAATTTGCAGGTAAGGGAAAGTCTGAGCCAGAGAGTGGCAGAGATTGAGATAACCAGAGGGACCTTCTCCCTGGAAACAAGAAAGCTCTGGTTTATGCTTTGCCCTGGAAAACATAGAGTGATCCCTAAAAGTCCTAGGTCTGTTTTCTTTTCTGCACCTTTTTTCTTTATATGTTCTGCCTCCCTGTGTTTGAAATGCACTGATTAGTGTACAATGCTGCATGCCTAAATCTGCTTTCAAATCAGACTTTCAGAGACTTTAGCCTCAAATTGCCAATTTTTGGTCTGTGTCCATAGTTCTGCCTAAAGGTCTGCTGTGGGATTTTTGGAAGGGTGAGGATGGAGTTCTCAGGACACCTAAAAGGAGGACTAACCATGAGATTATTTAGGTTATCTCTGCAGTAAATTGGGTGAGAAAAGTGGGTTGAATCAATAGCCTGTCATTATCAAAAATCTTTTTTTTCTTTGTTGCCCTTACAGATAAAGCATTCCTGAGTTGTTTCTTCTATCACTCCCACCCCCATATATACATTCCTGCTTAATCAGTCACTTCCAACAGCTGCATTTCTCCCCCTTGAAAATCAAGGGTGACTTTCAGCTCCCAGCATGATTGGGAAAAAAGTCTGGCAGAGATTAAAGAAAAGAGTTGCTTTTCCCTCCCAGAATCTGTGTGGGATGATGAGATTGGCGAAAGCTGTTGGCCAAAATATCACTTAAGAGAAGCAAAGCTCTTCCTAGGACGGTCTTTTTCACATCCCACTTACAATAACAATAGCCTTGGTATCATTTTAAAAGAGAGAGCAGAGAAGGTGTGGGGGTGGGAAGGACAGGAATTACAGCCCTTATACTAATCAGATAGAAAAGCTCTGTCTCCCACAATTCTTTCATTAGCTGGCGAGACAGGTGCCCTCTGACCTCCAGCATCACTTACTTCCTTGGTAACAACTACTGCTGGCAGATGATCCCTCTTGTAGACTTCATCCATATTCAAAGAGTTGTCACATCCAACTGATGCTAAGAAGCTAATCAAGTAGAATTTTCTTTTCCTTTTCTGTCTCTTTTTGTTCCCCCCTTTTACTTCTTCTCTTGTGCTAGAAAGATATTTCCCCACCATTCACTCAAATTCTTTTGAACCCTGAGAAAGGACCAGATCCAAGGGGAAAGGGAGGAGAAATCCCTTTTCTTTTCACACATGAGGCTTCTGATGATTTTTGCATTTTTACACAGTCAAGCATAGGACTGTTTTTCATTGCCATTAACAGCTTTTAAGAATGACCAAGCACAACCAGGGGCTTGACTGGGACAGCTGTCTCACCACACTTGCTGTTTCAGGGCAGGTTGCAAATTCCCCATCAAAACTATTTTGAGGTAGGCAATTTAATTTCCAGTGCTGTCTAGGTTTGGGAAGAATGTCGCCTTATTAAACGAGTTGATTTTACAACAGATAGAAGACGAGTTAAAATTTCATTTTCTACAGGCAAGGGTAATATTTTCACTGATGCTTTCATTTTGTTTGCTTTTTCCCCCATGGTAAGCCCATCAGCTATACTGTGCTTCTTTCCTGTGTTCAGAAATAAACTTGCCAACGTGGTTCTAAAGTAGCTAGCAAGAGTTTATATGAGGATATTTTACTTGCATTTGATGCATTTTGTACAAAAGTATTTTCTAAGGGAGATGGTCATCTCTTCTAACCACATGCAAAGACTAACGTGAAGGAATTTCAAACTTTGCAGAAGAGAATGTTGAATCTGAAACAGCAACTACATATGAAAAACTGACTCTTACATCCTTGATGAGAAAAAAGAACCAGAAGAATAATGAAGATGCCATTTCTGCACTTTTCCATTCTGAGATTTATAGATTTCTGATCATTTGAATAACATGAATCATCTAGGGGAAAGTCTGAGGCCGTTGAGTTCAGATAGACAGCAACTCTTCATTCACAACAGTGTGTCAATGGTTGTCAGTCAAACATGAGGGAAAGGGAATCAAAGTCAGGAATTTTTGCTCCAGAAAACATGGAGATTTATTTCAGCATGAAAATCCAGAACACCTGGCAGATTTTATTTCCAGCTTTTGAAAATGATGTGTCATTACTTGAGAGAGAATTACTAAAATGGTCCCCAATATTTCTGAAAAACATTTGTCAGCAACTGACCTTAAGAATCTCTAATAAAAAAAAAATAATCTATAAACAATAGCCCTGTTACAATGCCACTGATTTGTACAATTCAGAGGAAATGCTGACATCCTCCATTCAGGCACTAGTTTCAAGCTACTGAAAATGCTGTTTTCAATCCTGATGGCATCTGTTCCTCTTCCATGAGTTAATTCAAGAGGAATAAATGTGCAAAACAAAGGAAAGACGGAAGTCAAAGGCACACTGGTCCCAGACAAACATCGATCCCAGAAATCTCCCTTATTTCCACCATCTGCTGCCAGGTTTCTTGTTGGAATGTGCAATGCATAATACACTCGTCATGTCTTTCCTTCCATCATCCTGTGAGTACAGATTCTTCCTTAGGCATCCTTGGTGCCACTGCCGTTCCTGTCGCGGGTGCAAACTGGAGCTGGCTGGTGGATTTACTCCCAGGAGTCTGTGCTCTGCGGGATTGCTGCTGCAACTTTTTATCACCCTCTGTCTTCATGACACTGTTTTTGGACCTCCCTCTCACTCTTTCTTGTCTAGTAATGTCTCGTCTTGTGGAGACTGGAGAGCTAAGTTCATTAAAATGGAATTTGGTGGGTTATTGCACAAAATTACCTCTATTTACATCTGCTGCCTGTCACTTTCAATGCTCTATGTCTTCTATCACTTAATACTTCCACTACCTGTCCATGCCAACTTTCAGTGGGCAGCAGTTGTAAACTCAGGTTAGTATTGTTTGCTGAGTGTGCTCCTTCCTACAGAAGCCCTTTAATGGGCTGTGAGAGCTGGTGTCTTGGCCAAGAATATTTTTTCATGGGTGAGACAGTGCTACAGCTGTGCTGATATCCAGAAATGCCAAGAATATCCATAAATTATTTTCTTAGGCTGGATTATAGTTCCTATACCATTATTAACTCTTTGTCCACTGCAAAATATCTTTGTTGAGATCAGCTGAGAAGAAGAGAGTAAAAACAAAAGTAAGCTTTTGTCTGGAGTGAGCAGTGAACCCAAATCTTTCATATCTCAGTGGGGCTGGGCTGCAATATTTCAGCTAAAAGAGAACTGTTGAATTTTTGCTTGTGGAAGACAGCTTTCCTGTGAGTTCAGTGAGTGACTGAATAATAAAATGTATGCCCAGGAGGTGGAGACCCATCCGAAACTCCAATGCCTTGAATTAAAAGGCCATACCTGGTACCTGGTCAGGCACAAGGCAGACTGTGCTGGCCAATGGTTGAATCACAGCCTACAGAGCAGTGTGTTGATCGAGTCTGATGTGTACTCCTGGTTGTACAGCACCACGCTAGGTACTAGAAAGTCTTGAACACCAACCCTTTTTCCTGTCTAACATGCCACATCCATCACCTTCTCCTCTGTTTACTTGTGTGAGCAATTCAGCAGAGGCACTGAAAGGTTGAAGAGCAGCAGAATGCGTTATTTCCACAGACCTCAGCAGGCATTGGCTAATGTCCCACTTCTGCAGGAGCTCAAGCAATTACATTTTTCTTCTTGCTTGCTGGTAGTGTGACACCCAAACACCTAAATTACTGCCACAGCAAAGCCAGAAAATCTGCCCCCATGAAAATTAGGCACGTACCGGCATGGCACAGCTCAGATCTGGACCAGAAATGATGGTTTTAAAGTCTTCCTAACTCACATTTTCTTCCTGCCCTTTTGTCAAGGATTTAACATGGCATCAAAGTGTCTGCCACCCTGATCTCTGACCATAAGCCCATTAAAATTGCATTGGAAGTTAACAATAAGGATGGAAAACAAAGATCAAATGAATAATGCATAAACAAAGCACTTCAATTAGATATTGAAGAAAATAATATAAATATATTAGATAGCAAAATATCTTGAATTATAAATTAGATGGGGAATTTCTTTTATTTCCCCTCAATGTGAGGAAAAAATGAAAGGAAATAAAGAGATACATAGTCTTTTATTGGTTGATGGGAATAAACTGTAGGGATATTTATACTTCTTCGCTGTTCAAGCTTAGTAATTTCATGTGTTTTTGCAAGATAACACTTGGGTCATGTGATTTCATCAACCAATCGAGCTGCCAGGCTCTTTGCTGACACTTGGTAATGAAGTGATATGGTAGGGTAGGACAAAGTCACCTTATCTTTTTATAAATGCATTGAGTGGCATTTGGGATGCCTTCCTACCTTTCTGGTTCATTTGCATTACACAAGAACCCTCTAAATGTTAAAGCTTTCTCTTGCAGTGAAAGTTTGACGCTTCCAGCGGCATTCAAGGATATCTGTCTTGGAGAGGCATAAAAATAATGATGTGCAGCTGTGTGTGTGGGGACGGGGCTGTGTACGTGTGTGCGCAACAGCCGGCTGAGAGGCTCTGGAGCTGTCTCCGGCACCAAAGCAACGCGTGTCGTCCATCCAAGTTGACAGGCCTACCCAACCTGAAATCATCTGAGTGCAGTTTCTGAAATCGTTTGAAAGTGGAGTGTCAGGAAGATGTTTGCATGGCGGCTGACATCTCCTCCCGGCGTGGTTTAATGACATCCCTCTCTTGTCATAACTCTCCTCACGCTTCACAAATAATAACAGCGGTGGAAGAACTTGGCAAGACAGAGTTGGGAGCGGGAATGGGAATGTGGGGAAGGGCTGGGAGGCAGGAAAGTGCAAATCGCTGGAGACAAAACCACTTGAAAGGGCTTGAAGCAGCCTCAGCATTCGTACCTGGGAGGGCTGTGGGCGTTTCTTGCTTTCCGTCATTTTCTCATCTTGTTAAACAAAGGGTAGGGATTTACCCGCCTTTGCCAATCAGCCCAATCTAGAGAAGCAGGCAAGGATGAAATCTCTCTTGGTATGGAGGCCTATCTATAAAGGTGCTGATTTTGTCTGTCTATTTATTGTAATATGTTTTCCAGGTGCGAGGAGGGAGAGGGGAGCAAATATGCTGCTGCCTAGAGAGCTTCCTCCTACCCCAGCTGGGCTTCTGGCTTTGGTGAGACTGGCAGACAGGTCAGAGACTGAAAAAAACAGATGAGAGCTTAGGGAACCAAAGTGTTGGACCGAGTTTGAACTCCTGACTTTTAAAACTGGCTCAGACACCTTCCTGCTGGCTCAGCTTGGGCACGTTGCCCACTCCTCCGTGCCTCAGTCACCTGCTTTGTGCTAGGGTTGAGGAATAAAGATTAATCCCAGAGCACACCAAACACAGCAAAATGGCATGAAACACATTGCAATGTTGTCAATAGGGGATTAACATGGCTCTTTTAAAATGTCCCATGGGCACTTCATACCCTCAGTTAAATACAATTATAGCCAGGAAAAATGATCAAGAGATAAATGACTATTTAGCTATCAGTCTATACTGATTTCCAAAGAAAGAAGCACATTTTTCAAGTGTTTGCTAGTCAGAGAATTGGAAGCCAGACTTCTGGCTCCATTTTTGGTCAGTGCAGTGTGTATGTGTAAGATGCTGCCTCTGGATTTCTGGCGGGGAATGCACCCAGCAGAACAAGCCATGTCACCCACGAAGTCTGTGTGCTGCCAGGCAGAGGAAAGACTTGTTTCTGTCAGGCATGAAGACAGTGAGAGAGCTGAGGAGCTGGAGAACCAGGTACGCTGCTTCCCGAGTCTCCAGATGGCTGTCTCAGCTGTCTTCTCAGCCATACGAGGGTGTTCAGGAACTGAAAGCCTGCACCTGCTGCTGAAAGAAACATGATTTTGTAGGTGCTCAGTGCCTGAGGATTTCAATGTGCAATAAAAAGATAATTTATAGTAATCATAACAATCATGCGTGAAACCTTGAGGCCTCTAACAGTCTGCTGTGGGGCAGAACGGCCACATAAGCTGTGGTGACAAGTTTGCGGTCTCAAGGACTCTGTAAATGACTGAGCTGCAGTCCAAGGACTATCTCAAGTAATAATATGGCAAAGGGAATGTAACGACCCTCCTTGCTTTAGCTAACACATCTGAGTAAGTGGTTATGTACTCCCAAATTTTGTCTTTTCCCTTCACTCCATATTTAGTGATCTTTAGCATGAAAGCTAATAAGAACAGAAGAGTGGGTTTTTTTCTTACTTATTTTGTCTAAAAGACAGATATGACTGTACTTCATAGAAAACATAACAGCTTGTTGGGTCAAATACATCTGACATCACACATTTGAGCCCTGTGAAGGTGTCTGTTATCCTCTGTGTCCAGCTATGCAGGGGGCATCTGAGGCATATCTACAGCTCGCCACCACCCCTCAACCACCTCCATACACTGGGTATGTGCAGAAACCACCCAAACCTGTTTTTAAACATATTTCCAGCTGATGTACAGTGAGCAGGCTCCTGTGAGGATGGAGGGCTTGTCCTGTGAGGGCAGGAGCCTGCATTCCTTGCCTTTGGAAGCAAGGACTGACACATGGGCTCTGTCAGGCCTTTGAGAGTATATTTACAAATTAAATGAAAGAGATAACAGATGCTTTCACATTAATTCACAAGGAACTGAGTGATAAAGTCAAGGAAGAGGGAAGGGAGAAAAGAGCTTTGTCAAAAGGAGTGTGTACCTCAATGGCCGGTGTTATCTTAAATGGTCTCACACCCATGGCACTGGAGGGGGCCCTGTGCACTGAGAAAGCTCTCCTTTGGATAAATTGTTCAGCTAGCATCCTTTCCCTTGCTTCTCTTGGAATCTAAGACAGAGTTAGGACCCTAATGTGTTTTACTTGTCCAAAGTACTTAGTCCTACTACTGTGCCTTAGTCCAACCACCATTCCCTATCTCTGCACAGCAGACTCCCCTCTCCAAGGCTGTGTGTCGGCAGCTGTGTGGCACAGGGATTAGCATTTGTCCCAACCTACACACTGCTCTCACAGGTTTCAGACTTTGCAAGAAGCACAATGAGCAGAGCTGCAGACTGAGGGATCCTCTCTTCTCTTGGAGCAAGTGCCTGTGCTTGCTGCTGGTACAAATGCATCCCCTGAAAGTACTGGGGGTGGATATGGTTCCTTAGCTGTGCCATGAACACTGTTAAGGTTTGAGGACGTGTTTGTGTAAGTGATAGACAACTTGGAGAAGGAAACTGAAGCTTGATTTTGCTGAGGGTATAGATGTAGACCCTAGAGGGAATTTTCCCCTCATCCTTACTGCTTTTAGAGAGAAAGCCAAACTCTTTGAGTAAGAATCTCTGAAATTAATTTCAGCTGGCAGCAAATACCTGAAAATTTGGAAAAAAGCTAAATTGAACCATGCAAACCATCTCTATTACCAATGGAAAGATCTAGACTCCTCACCCCTGAGTGTGATTTCAACTGCAGATATAGAGGTATAGCATGAACTTCATGTGACAAATTTATTCAGGTTACTGGAGCAAATATATGCAAACAAGAACAGCACCATGAGTCAATCAGAAACAGCAGACACTGGAATTTTAGTTAAATATTGAAGTGAGCTGCATAGGCTCAAGGCACAAATCGTAAGTGTTTCTTTTAAGTGCAGAATGAATGTAAGGCTCAAGTGGAGATGCCTGTGATTTTCTTACACTTTACATGGCTAGGTTTCCCGAAATATCTACATGACCTCAGCTAATGCTTTCTCTGCTGTTCACCTCACAATAGCAGTGGGAAGAGTACAGTTTACCTGTTATCTCCAGGGGGCATTTAAAGTAAATACCTTGCAATTCCCCATATTTAACTAAGCCACAGAGAAGGGATAGCACATCTATCTTTAGCAATATTTTTAACAGGGAGGATACCTAATTCCCTTAGAGATATTTAGGATGAAGTGCTTAAGTGATTTAAGTAGGTGAATATTATGTGAGTTTTGGTGGGATATCTCTTTTTCTTGTTTGGTTTCTTTATTGAGTAAAATCCACATATCTAAAGGGGGATTGCAAACATGAGGATAGTGCAGCTCTCTGTCCAAGGCACTGCACACGGGTGAGAAGGACAGCTCACGTGGAGGTGCTTTCCTCCCCTCATTCCCCCATACCCAGAGCACACCGCAGTCAATGTTTTGCATGGGCACACAGAATCGCAGCTTTACCTTCATTCTTACCAGAGATAACTCTGCTGGTTTTTTTTAAACAACCCTGCTTGTCTGCTGGAGGACTTTGGGAAGACCTAACCAGTGATTCTTCCTTATGCAGCTAGAACTGTGGCAGTCCAGGCATGCTAAGATTTCTTGTAGGCTCATTTAATCTGCACCACGTTCCAGGCAAAAGAGTGGACCTCCCCACTATTGCACCCTAAAGTGTGAATTATCAAATAGTTCTTTCCTCCTTTTTTTTTTGTTTTCCTCACCCTCTGCCCTGCCACCTCTGAAATTTCTAAAACTTTTTTTCATTTATGATGAAAATTAAATAAACAAATAAAAAAAAACCCCCCAGAACTCAAAGATTTCTTATTAAAGTTCTGAACATATGCTACTTATGAAAAAAAATTTAAGTGAAATTGGCTGATAAAGTAAGAATCCCACAAAGGGCTGTTCTTCCAATCATCCGGTATTTCTCTTGTAATTTCCTCAGAGATTGTGGAATGATTTTCCAGATGTCTCTGTTCCTTCCAGGTGGCGTGTTCAACATGATTTGGAGCAAGGCCAATCTGAAGCTTCTTCCTATTCAGGGGAGATGATACTGTGCAAGGTACATATATGTGCATACTTCCACATTTTTGGAAACATAAATAGCATGTTTTTTTCAGTGTGCAAGTAAGGGACAACCCAGAGGAAGGGTGACTTTCCTGTGAGGCTGACAAAACAGCCCTGTCTGACAAAAGTACTTTTTCTGATCAGTAAGAAGAAAACCCAGGGCAGTTTTGGCTATGGGAGCATTTTTAAGGGGTCAGTATGTGGTACAGTTTCCTACTGCACTTTAAGTTGACTCACATATATCCTGCTTAGCCTCAAAGCTACTTTGGTTCCCTCCCAAATGCTGTGGCTCCTTGCTCACCTGTTGAACATGGGCTGGCTGCAGAAATGGGCAGCCCTGGAATTAGGGCTGCAGGGAGTGAGGCTTCCTCTGGGACAACTTAAACAGTAGGTTTGGGTCAGTGCATTGGATAAGGCCGAAAACCTTCGTCCCCTGAAAAAGAACTGAAAGCCTATGACAAACCTGGATGATTCCTCAATGGACAGGTTTGCTCTGCTTTTCACTCCCTATTCTTCTCACCCTGCAAATGTAACTGCTTCACTGTCAGTGAGAACCATCTTTATTTTTGGGACCAGCTCATGTCTCTGCTCTGCATTATCAGAGAGGTTAAGCAGATCAGTACTGTCAATGCCTGATCCCTGCCGTGGTTGGATGTGGCAGTGTAAACGCCATGGATAGATTAAAAAAGCTGTGATTTTTACATGACAAAGAGGATCCTTTCTGAGAGGACAGACAGAGCTGGATTTTGGCTGTGGTAGAGAGAGCTGGGCACTGCCCCTGAGCAGCGTTTTCGTTCTGCCTCCTCCCAGCACTGATGTCAGAATGAGCAGTAATGACCTATTGGTTTTTAAGATGAAAGAAGAAGGGAAGGCATTTCCCCCCTCCATACTGGCCTCTGTGATATATTTAAATACCTCCAGCACGTCAGCATGATAAGCTAAGCGTAAGTGAGGGACCTTGGGTCTACATTGCTTCAGCTCTGCAGTTTGCTGCTGCAATTCCCTCAGCTCAGACTCCGTGTACATGTTTTTGCCATTTTCACTCATGTTTTTTTCAATCAAAATCCAGCCTTTTAACGGAGAAGTTTTTTTCCAGCAAAGTGCCTAAATGTTGTTGGAGAGACATTTCCCTTCCTCTAGAAAATAAATGTGGTTTTGAGAAAAACATCTTAATCTTATGCTGTCAAAAAGACCCTTCTTTAATTGAAAATTTGTATCACTAGTGGAAAGCATAATACACATCATCTGTCTGTGCTCACCTCAGCTCTTTATCCAGAAATGTCCTATAAAGCAGTTTGTCTGCTTTCATGTGTGAACACGGGCAATTTTCAAAGAAAATCAGGAAAATTAGGAACGAGGTAAGCTTTAGAAAATTCAAACATTTTTTTTTCTGAATTGGGGTCATGATAGAGTATTTTTGCTAAACGTCTCTTCTAAGAACAAATCTGAGGAACAAGAAAGAACTGCTTCTTAGCTCAGGCTCGTGACTGAATCTCCCTAAACATGTGAACACCACAATGCTGTGCTACGATATTAACATTTTACATATTTTGCCCTTTTTATGATAACCCTTTCTTCTCTGCTTCCCTACAGCTTTGCCTCCATTTCACACATTTCTAGCACATTTCTAGTGCAGTAGTCTGTGCTTCCTTCAGCAACCAAAGCCAATTCAAACATATATATATATAAATATATATATATTTTTTTTCAATTCTGAAAAAAGAAATTGGCATAATTTCCACTTGGTATCCTTTGCACTGGGAAAGATGTTGAAAGCAACATTTTGCCTTGAACTGCTTTTGTTTGGACAACTAAGCTTCCCAGTAGAGTTTGGGATCCATCTTCTTCAGCTGAGGATGTCTAAAAGTTGGATGTCTAAGCTGGTCATCCTAAGGTTCCTTTATTTTTATTTTGGGTACATAAACACCTCTTGAGGGCAATGGATCTGGCATTTCTTACACATTTGTCTTTGTCTGCAATGAAATTACCTCTGGAGACACCTATTCTTCTGTATTTATAATAAGAAAAGCCTGGAATGACTAAGCCAAATTAGATATATGGCTTTTAGGACACCTAAGTCAAGGAACATGAACCTTGCCCTAACTGAATTGGCAGAAAATGCCCTTGAGCCCTGTTATAGACATATGATCATCCCTCTGTCTGGGCCCCTGGTATCTGCTGGCTCCTGGACATTGTTCATGGGCAAACGGGACCATGTCTTTAATCTGAGAGCAGTGGGGAGAAACCCATACGGATGTGTCTTGCAAGGTGTAACTCGCTTAGAAGTGCTGCTGAAGGGCCAGAAAGTTTGGAGACTGCTTTCTAGCGAGTTATCAAAGAGAGCACTGGAAACTGAACTATATTTGTCACTAAACACCTCTCTTTCATTTGCACCTCAGGTTTATTTCCCCAGAGCTTGCAACAGCCGGGTTCTAATTTTGGATACGTGACTATCTTTTACTGAGATGGTCACCAAGAACACGAGATTGACAATAAGTTTTTGGATGTGGGAATCAGCGACAAATTACTTTTTGAAAGTAATTTGAGCAACTCTGAGTGGCTGATAGATTCAGGGTGCAAACACTTTCACCTGAATCAAGACAACCTCCAAAACAAGTACATCAGCCTGGAAGAAAAGCGCCTTCTTGTTCTGGAGGGATGATTGGATCACTGAGCATAGCTGTGCTCCTTAGAGACAGAAGAACATAAGAAGAAGGATAAGCAGGGAGACCTGATGTGGTCCGGGGAGAAGAAGGGTGTAGAAGGTGGTGCTGAGAACACCTGAGGTACTCTAACCTGTTGAGATCTTAAAAGAGAGCTAAATGGGAGTCCAGAAAGATGAGGGAAGACAGAAGAAAGCACAGTGAGTTTGGCATCTGTAATCTCAGCTGAGCGTGCTATGAGTCTGGAAACAAGACTCAAATTGGAGAACTTCAGCTGTGGCTGTGGTGCAGAGAGTGTCTCATGTTGTCAGCAGAGAAGGAACAGAAAGAGCAATGGCCAGTACTTCCACCCTGGCATTTACTCCTCAAGAACCCCTCAGGCCTTCTGTCCCGAGATGGGAATAAAATCTTCCTCCTTCCACAGAAGGGAGGATCAGCCTAGTGAAAACAGACCCCTAAATGAGAGGATGTCGTGCTTTGAGGGCTGTGTGGCCATTTTCTCTCTCAAGAGCACCCTGTGCTGCCCTGATCCTGCTCCCAGGGAGAAGGTTCAGAGCAAGTCCTCCCAAACAGAGCAAGGACAGACTGGGCAGTGCAGAAGCTCTTTGGAAAGTGCTGCCGATCTCATGTACAGCTGCCCAGCAGGAGAGGGCTGTCTCTCGGCAGGACCTCGGTGGCTACATCTACATTACTCTGAAAGGGCACCATCTGGAGCAGCAGGAAACATGGCACACTCCAGCTCCTGCGGACTGCCTGCCTGTGGAGAGTTTGTTTGGGCCTGCCTGGTAATGCACTGGCCCTCCAGGAGTCCCTGGGCATGTGAGGTCTTGTGCAGAGGGAGTGGAGTACACTTCACACACCTTGGGCCATTCTTGCAGGCTCATTATCTGCACAGAGGGTGATTTTCTGGTCTTGAGCTCTCAGGGCCACCCTGAACAGCCAGTGTGGATGTCTAACATCAAGCGTTATTCAGTCCCACCTGTTCACAAGCAGTTCTTTCTGTCTCTTGGACAAGAAAGCATTTTACATCTCTGTCCACCTGGGTTATTCCTCCCTCCTTCCCTCCACCCAACTATGCAAAACTGCACACAACATCAGAGAAGGAAAAGCTGATTTACCATAACTGAGCAGAGTGTGGATACATTGCATAAAATATGCTGTTTGTGACAGAGGGAACCATCCAGTCAATTTGATAGCTCCGCTCCCAGGGGATTAAAGTACCTCCTTCATCTCAGCAGAGAGTCTGTGTATGGAAAGAACCTGAATTAAAATCTACCTTTTGCTTCACTGCCTTCAAAACACCTCTGCCTCTCATGGGCAAAGCCGGACGTAATCCTGGATTCAGTTCCCTCCCAGTATTGTTCAGTTTGTTATCTTGCCTTGCTTGTTTGTTCCACTTACTTGTTGTGTACCCCTGACACAAGGATAATCAAAATCTCTGGAGGAAGGGAACATCTTCCCTATTGTAATGAGTGGAGCTCTGTCTGCACCCTGATGCTCCCAGACAGTCGCCAACCACTCTCATGGGTTTGTGGTGGTCCCCTAACCACAGCATGTGAACACATCCAATCCTTAGCTTGCAGGGTAGCTCACAGTGACACGTCTTTTTTAAATAGATAATGTTAGTTAAGGTAAATGAATCTCATCTTAATTGAGATTCATCTTAATTGACTGGATCAAGGTAACCCAGGTAGTCTGTGACAGAATAAGACACAGTTTACACCAGTAATCTATGTCCTCCCCAGCCTCATGTTCATGCCCCTAATGTGAAACAAAAATGCACCAAGGGCTACCAAACAGAAAAATATCACCTTTGTGTCGGCGATCTTTTGAACTACAAATTGAGGGAGGTGGGATAAATGCTTTAGGGAAGAATCACTGCCTGCTTGCCCTGATTTTACATTTTGTCTTAGACACATAGTCTTGGCCACAGTCAAAGATAGAATGTCAGGCAAGACAGATATACTGCACCAGTCTGGTCATTCTCGTGTTCCTCCCTCTCCCTTGGATTAGTCACTTAGGGACAGCCTTTTAGCAGCAGTATTGTTCCCAACTTTCTTTCTCAAGGTCACATTGGAACTCTGTGAAAGGTCTGAGAATTAAATCCGAATTTCTCAAGTGAAATTTCTACACGTTGGACTGTCCACTCCCTGATTCATGGCTGCTACAACTACTTTCAACTGCAGACTATCAAACTTTTTCAGGAGCTGTCTCTGATTACTTGATAGTGTTTTTGANCATCTTAATTGAGATTCATCTTAATTGACTGGATCAAGGTAACCCAGGTAGTCTGTGACAGAATAAGACACAGTTTACACCAGTAATCTATGTCCTCCCCAGCCTCATGTTCATGCCCCTAATGTGAAACAAAAATGCACCAAGGGCTACCAAACAGAAAAATATCACCTTTGTGTCGGCGATCTTTTGAACTACAAATTGAGGGAGGTGGGATAAATGCTTTAGGGAAGAATCGCTGCCTGCTTGCCCTGATTTTACATTTTGTCTTAGACACGTAGTCTTGGCCACAGTCAAAGATAGAATGTCAGGCAAGACAGATATACTGCACCAGTCTGGTCATTCTCGTGTTCCTCCCTCTCCCTTGGATTAGTCACTTAGGGACAGCCTTTTAGCAGCAGTATTGTTCCCAACTTTCTTTCTCAAGGTCACATTGGAACTCTGTGAAAGGTCTGAGAATTAAATCCGAATTTCTCAAGTGAAATTTCTACACGTTGGACTGTCCACTCCCTGATTCATGGCTGCTACAACTACTTTCAACTGCAGACTATCAAACTTTTTCAGGAGCTGTCTCTGATTACTTGATAGTGTTTTTGAAAAAAAAAAAAAAGAAAGGGGAACATGTCAAATAAATTCAAACAATAAATAAGCCAGCTGAAATCGAGGTCTGCTCATGGATATTCAGTAAGCTGCAAAAGAATCAAAATCTGTTGGATAAATTATTCATTGCAAATTATTTGTTCATCTTGACAGTCATAAAATTATACAATCCATTAAAAAATAAAATAAAAAAAAGTCCAGTCACAGTATTTGACTCCAGTCCTCTGCTACAGAGAAAAACCCACTATGTTGGTATTTTGGATAAATGATGTGCCTGTGCCCCCAGTGATGGGATCTATAGGTGTCCAGCACCTTTTAATTCAGCCTGGGAGATGGAGTGCCGTACAGACAGCCACTGACTGCCTCTGGGAGGGGTGGTTTCATCTGCTCTTAGGGGATCTGGGGAAATTCCTTCCTATTTCTCTCCCTGCTTCAGCAGAAAAGAGAAGGTGTGGAGATCACTCCTCTCACATAGCTCCAATCCAAAAGTTGTACAGATCCACTTCCCCTTGTGCCAATGGGCTATGTTCAAAGTCAGCTGTGTTGCCACACGTCCTGCTTTGGCCTTGCTGTGTCCCTTTATGCTGTTGGGCATTACTGTCGCCTCACAGTGGTCCTGTTTTATAGGGGATCCTTGGATGTCTGTTCCAACAGACAAAAGGAAGAGCAGAATTGTGCTGCTGGACTTCCTCCTGTTTCCATCCTCCTCTCTCAAATACCCACCTGGGACGTTTTCTCTGCACAACAGAATAAATCTATCTCCACACAAGGGAGGGGCACTGAGCCATTCTGATAACTCATGGCTGGGCACTCTCTTTGTGCCCACTCTACACTGCCAGGTGTAGAGGGATTGGACTCAGGTTGATAAGCACAGAGGCCATGTCAGCTGTCACTTGGCTGCAATTCATCCTACTTCTTGTGGCCCAAATCACTGAAAATAACCTTTATTTTCAAAATGAGAAATACAGCAGTGTCCTTATCAACATACGGCAAGGTGTGCCAGAGGAGCACAGGGTCCAGTGCAGCCAGTCCCATACCAGGGTCTTATAGCCCACACATGGACTGAAGCAAGTGGAGATGCCTTTGGTTACTTCTACACACAAAAGCACACACAAATGTTCACATGAATGTGTATATGTGTGTGTGTGTGTGTGTACAAAGACCAGTGTGATCTGTTTAGTATTGGGAACAGTTGCAGACCTCAGTGAATAAAAAAACCTGGTTCAAAGGCAGAGAGAAAATAAGTTCTTCTATTCTGTTCTATCCAACATCTTACACACCACCTTCATCACCATGGTATTTATTTTTCCCTCTGAATTTTTCTTCTTTTCAAGGTTTGATCTGAGGCCAGGTTTTCTAATGAGTTTAGTGAAGGGATCAAAGGATCTAACCATCTGCCTAAAGAAAACAATAGTATTTCCAATTGAATGATGGTATCTGGCGAGGAAGGCAGATTGCTGGGCTCCTTAGCTACATCATAGAAGAGAGATGGGAAGTGCCACAGAGAAGGAAACCTTATCTAACCAGATGCCAGAAAAATTTCAAGGCTTCCTAAAGCCTACCAATTACTTTATTTTGGCAGCAAAAAGGGAGNGAAAAGAAAAGAAAAGAAAAGCACTGTCACGTGAGAAAGAAGAAGTAGATGTGTTTATCCTCTCCTGGAATGAGCCCCAGCAGTGCAGGAGGACAGGCAGGCACTAGTCAGACAGACCAAGATTATTGGGATGAACTCGTGCATGACCAAGGCAGATTCTCTCCTGCCCCATTTGTTTCACCTGTTGACAGATCCCATTAAATGAACAATGAACTAACTGGTTTGCAGAGCCCTGTTGCAAGGGGGTGGATGCTTACACAGCTCAGCTTTCCACTGGTCCCTTCTGGGGTGGGGGGTGTTGTTGGAACAATTTAGTGTTTGCTTGGACTTATCAGTTGGATATTTAAAGGAGGGAGAATAATTTCAGACTTGCAACTTAAGACATTGGCAGAGGTTTGGACTTGCAAAAATCATAAGACACACTCTTCTAATAGTGATGCCACTTTAAATGCCTGAGAATAAAAAGAACTGAAAAATTACCAGTCTATTTTATTAGTCTTGTCATGTAAATGTATGTCCTCTAAACCATCAGTCCTAAGATAGGAAGAAGGATTTAAAGTAGATTTGGACTGCTAAACAGATGGCCATTCCTCTGTCATGGACTGCTGTACAGCTGTGGAGCTTTGCTGTTCACCTCAGCATTGATCCACAATCGGTGTGACCATGCCACAGACCATGTCCAAAAAAAAGCACCCAGAAATCTCAGACAAATGTACAGCAGCCTCAGATTCTCTTTCTACACAGAAACAAAGAAAATCTGTAGGGGAAAACGTGGATGTGTGGTGATTCTACCTAATGAGAGATGATGGTGTTCCTGCTGTCTCTTTTCTGGCTGCTCTTGAAAAGATCACCAGACACAGATTCATCTGAGCCTTTTCTCCATAAGACATTGAGACAGAGGAGGTTGTGTCCCAATTCAAGACATTAGAGATGCCACCAACTGCCTCTTTTTAAAAGGACAATACTCCATGTTAGCAGAGTATTTGTATTTTTTAATGTTGGCATCGTCCTCTTCCTTCCAGGCAATTTACAGGTACAGAAGGGCATATGAACTAAGCAGGGACTGAGGGAAGGGGGAGACTCCAAATCCACAGCCCTAGAGAACAAGCTAAGCAAAGAGGGACTTCTCAGGACTTTAATGCAGCATCCTCTTCCTGACTAGCTACTTGGAATTCCAGCAGGGTGGGTTAATCCTTTGCCTTTGATGAATCTTTAATCTTGGCACCTTGTGGCTGAAGCCGGCACTAACTAGCAGATCCTGGCGATCAAAGTCATGCACTTAAATATTTCATTTATAAATAAAAAGTAATAAAATAAAAAATAAAGACTTGTCTTCATGATAGCAATAAGGCAACTCCAGAGGGGTTGTTAGTGCCAATTAATCACACTCTTGGGACTGAAGTGTAGCTCCACTGCTCCTTGTAACTCTAATTGCCCTATGGGTACAATTATCCACACCCCCCTCTTCCTCTCCCTGTCCAGTCAGACCTTATGGCTTAATTCCAGTGTAGGCATTCTATTTTTTAACCTCTGTTGCTCTAATCCACCCTCCCCATGACCCAGGCTGGGAATGGAGAGTGATAAGAGTAATTCTTCTCCTCTTGTGCATGTTCACTCTGGCCAGCTGCAATGCAGGTGTATTCACACCTCCTTCTCTGTGCACAGATCCTGGCTGCCTGTGGGGATCCTCAGGGGCAGCCTCGTGCTGCAGAAGAAAATTCACGAGCATTATCTTTGTGGACAGGCTCTGCAGCTCATGTCCATGAAGGCACATAATTCTCACTTCCTACTCAGCTCCTCAAACTTCCCACTGACACACTACTCAGATCTTGGGGGCTGGACCTGAGCCATGAAATTTTGAGCATGGAAAGGAGCCTCTCTCCATTGCTATTTGTACTAATTTGAACACTTGGAAAATTCTAGAACTAATCCTGTTAAAAATACTTACCCTTTTTTTTTTTTTCATTATCTATTAAAGCATTTCCCAATTTGAGGCTCGGACCTGACCCACAAAACATCTAAACCTATGTGGAGGCACGTGGAACATTGGTGTGGGACTGGCAGGAACAGATGTATGGGGCAAGGGAAGAAAACGGGGCAAGGAGAACATCCCTAATGACTTTTCAGGCCTATTTCTCTGTTCTGCAAAAAGAGTTACACCACCTGACTGGGTCCCATTAAAAATGAATTTCCCTGGATCCATTTTAAGTGTGCTGGCTGATAATTTTTTTCGATGTCCCCCAGCTGTTACTCTGGGAGAAGCAGTGAATGACTATTCTCTGTTCATCTTCCCTGGGACACTCAGTTTTACATACATCTGTCATAATCCAGTTTTATCTGGAGAGACTAAAGGCGCCAGTTAGCTCCACAAAATGAAAATTAAGCATTTATTTAATCACTTTCTGTGGAACAAAAATATGGGAATACAGGGCCCTTTATTTAGCAGCTGCGGAGATAGAAAAAGCCAAATCCTAGAAGACAAAGTCCGACATGTAAAGAAGAAAGAAGTTGCCCCTTTTTACAGTAATTAACTATTAGAAGCCTTTACCAAGGACTGTGGAAGATAACCTGTCACTAGCTACTTTAAAATGGGATTTGGTACTTTTCTAAAATACATATTTTACTTTCACAATAGCTCCTGGACTTGAAATGAGAAATAATTCAGAAAAGTCTGAAGGCCTGCTGCATGTAGCAGTCTAGCTTAGATTGTCACACAAGTTTCTACTGGGTTTAAAATGCATGAATTATTGAGGTCTGATACTGAGCCGCTAAGGAAAAGGTTGCTTTTGCTGAAAGGGTGAAGCATTTTAAAGGTTTACTTGTAGCTTCTTGTGATGTTCATCATCTGCTGTAGTGGAAGACTAAAGCTTTGAATTCAGATTGTATAGAAAAAATTAAAAATCAAGGACTGGGTTCAGACTGCATATATTTTGTGGGTGATCTGAAGTTGGTCACCCTGCTATGCCTAACGGTATGGACTAAGGGCTGCAAAAGATCTGTCATACTGCAAGTCTAGAGCTCTCTAATTCCTTAAAGAAACCTGGTCTGTAACAATAAAATTTTCCTCATATTTTTGTTCCCTAATATATACTCAGCTAGTATAAAGGAGCACAGCTCCCTTTACTTCATCTGAGCTGTAGCAATTTTCCTCATCTGAGAATGTGTCTCATTTCACCACTCCACTCACTGACACTGATGGCATCACCTCTTGAGAGAATAAGAAGGTAAATTTAATTCCCATCACCAATTCATTCCTTACTTTCACTGCTAAGGCAACTAAAAAGTACTGCTTACCACACACACATGCACAAGGAGATTTGCAGAGAATTGCTGCAGTTCTGCAGTGAAAATGCTCTAACTTTCATAAAAATCAGGGATCAAACTGTTGCTATGCCTTGTCCTTCCCTCCAGCATTTAAGATGTGGAAAGCTTGCTGCTTGTGATGTAATCTTACCCAGCTACAGGGTGTGTAACTGCATTGCTTATTCCTCCCCTGTGGAATGTAGGCCTCCATGCCTCACATCAGCCAGAGCCTTGTTTGAGTTATACAGCTATAATGTTATAAGTAGGACTGATGTATTACAGAATGCTGCCATACCTCCTATGAGTGGCACTCGGGCTCCATTTTTTTTCTCCTTGTAGTAAATTCCACACTTTTTTTTGGAAATGGACAGCTTCACAAGGATGCAAAGATCCAGCACCTGGGAGTGGCTCGGGCAGAGTTCAGGGCTTGCAGGGTCAGGTGCTAGTCACCTGAGCACCTCACTTCCCCGCAGTGGCAGGATTTGTGTTGACACGATGACCAGCCCCAGCTGAAAATCTACTGTCTTGTCCAGCCAAGAGCTTCTTCCATTCCCTCACACATTAGTCTGCTGCCTGAACTGCTTTTACCAGAATAATATTTTCCCTTGTTCTGAATTCACTCTTACCTCAGTCCCTCAGTACCATTCATTCTTTTCTGCCCATTGACAGATTTGCAGGCATCTGCCCTTTTTCTAACACTCTCCTGCACAGGAGCAAGACACAGCGTGATGTTCATATACACTGGCTTTTTTTTTTACAGGGTGATTTTGATAAAAGAGACATTTTTCAGGATCAAACATCTCTGATCTTCACTAGATATGCATATTTCTGGGCTGCAATCCCATTCTGCTCTCAGTTCTTTTTAACAGGAAGAAACATAAAGCCCAGGGTACCCATAGGTAGAGATTTCAAATCTCTATCTGGATATGAATTAGGCTCCTCTCTCCTTTTAATAATCAAAATTGAAGCACAACATGAATCCTTTCCTTCCATGACAATTTCACCTTCTTGGAACTGTTCTCATATGAAGTTTGGGGTTTTCTTGACTTTACAGCTAAATACCGGGGTAGGAATTGGAATGGCGTTTGCCGATGGGAGAGGTAATGTAGATTTTCTCCTTTCCCAGATTTTGAAATGGGCACAAAGGCTTAGTCCTGGACTTTGTCTCTATCTACCAGTTAAACCAAAAGAAGGCACAGATCCAGGCACTGTGCTGGGGCCATACAGATTGTTATGAACCAGGCATCCTTTCCAGGAGGAAATTTTTTTTCACTCGCTCTGTTCTGGGTGGAAGGCATTTTAGACAGCTGGATAAAAGCTGTGCTATGTCTCTTGTCCTGTGGGCCAGAAAATGGGCCTTGGCTGGTTTAATTTGCTAGAGTAGATATATGTTTTAAGATTGCATCATGTGGTAATGATAACGGGACAGCGAGACATGAAAGTTTAAAGATAACAGTATCTTCCCTGCTAACAGCCCGCTGTGACGCTCCTGTATCTTGCAGTTCACTTTCCTATTTCTTTACTGTATCTTCCCTCCTTCCCAAAATCCAGTTAACATGCACTATGTAGCTTCTTACTGGATGCCTGGAAATGGATCTGGAAAAAGCTGAGTTCTTTGCTTAGAGGAATTGTGGGGCTTGGGTGTATTTGGTGCTGCCTCTGCTCCAGCCCAACTAAACATCCAGCAGCACAGCGAGTGAGCGAATGAGGGGCTGTAAAACCATGATGCAATCCCTGCCTGTCATATCTGATCTAGGAAATGAAGTCAGATGGCCTCAAAAAAAAGAAAAAAAAATTAAAATAAAATAGCATAACCAGTGCTTCTGTGATGGAACTGAAACATTAACAATCAGAGGAGAATATTGAAGCAGTGCAGCCAGCACATCCATCTCAGGCACATCAGACCAATTGGAAATCCATGTCCAATATATACAAGGAGCCTAAATACCTCAGTGTCAGTAAGATAGACTCAGCCTGGTTACTGGTGAGGTGCAGAAATGGGGTCATAAAACTGGTGTGCAGAGTGTTATGAAGGCAGCTCTGACCAGGGGCTGGGATCTGGGCCTATCTTAGTTATGTGAAGCACAAGGCATTAGGGAATGCAGGTCTTGAAGGTATACAGAATTTGCCACTGAATAAATCAAAATTTTTGTTGCTGTTTTTTTTTTTTTTTTTTTTTTTTTTTCCAAAAACCTCCATTTTTTCTTTTTTTNNTTTTTTTTTTTTTCCCCCAGAACTCCAATGTATCTCTTATTGCTAATGAAATAAACCATAATAAAATGTGGGGAGGACTCAGTAAAAGAAGGGGAAGGAGAGGGAAATTTTATTGAAAACTGTTTGCATTTATCGGTCTCAAATCTTTGTATTTGACTTCCTTATTGGCTCTATTGACTTTATTGATATATTTGACTTTATTGACTGGTGGCTGGGATAAAGCAGCACTCCAAATCCACAGTGAGTGTTACAAATGTGGCCTGAATCAGGGATAGGAAAAAGATCACTGGCCTGTTTATTTTTATCCACTTGCCCTGCATCCCATAAAAGTCTCACAAAACCTGATTTGGGGAAGTTTCTGTCACTTTGGAGACACATTTATAAGATTTTGGCAAAACTTCTCGGAAGTAAATTTGCTAAGTTCTAGCTCAGCTTTGACCCTGAATCTGGATATGGTTTAATTTCTAGCTATAGATTTTATATAAGTTTTACCATGACAACCCTCTCTTTTTAATAAAAGGAGGAAAAGAGAGATGTGACAGGGGACTTGATACTTTTGTGTTTGTCCCACTGGATTCAGAAGAAGAAAATGAGTGGTGGAATAAAGCGAAGGTAGGAAAGAAAGATGAAATCACAGGCATCTTGTTAAACCAGCCTATTTCTCCATCCTTCTAAGATTTACCTTTTTCTCCCTTTGTTACTATGGCCATGAAGTTGAAGGCAGTGTCCTTTCTGGGTTGTGCTCCCATGACTCCTGCTTGTGGAGCATCTCTGAACCCCTTGCTGATACAATCTTGTGAAGCTTCACAGCACCCTTGTGAGAGGGGTCAATATCATTAAGGACGATTGTACCTCACGATACATTTCCTAATGCCCCATCTATGCCACAATTAATCTCCAGTTCCAATCCAGTATTTGGCCTTCCAAGGTACACATTTACTTTCCAAAGCATGTAGTAACGATTTTCTGTCCCTGGCTCTGACTTTCCAGTGGTGTAAATCTATACAGAGCCTGCTCTGGCTCATTTTACACCAGCCCATCATCTCAGACTCTCTCTCTGATATTTGTTGTCTGGTGGTGTTGCGGGTCATTAAGATAGATGCTTGTGGCTACCTCGGGACGGACGGATGTCAGTGTTGGGAAGATGTGTTTCCTTATATATGGTTTGCTGCACTCAGTGGGATATTTCAAGGTGGGAAGAACTATCTGAATACAAAGTGGAATTGAGTTCACAGACTGTCACAACTGTTGGGCTCGAAGGTACCCAGAAAGAGATCATTTTTCTTGTGAGGAGACAGGATCAGCCATATCTACGAGGTTATAGACAAAAGTTTGTTTATCCTGCACTTCTGGGTCTGTAGTCCTGGAGCGGCTGTGTGAACAAAGGATTTCAGATTTCTTGGACTCTGCCATTTTACAGTGTGTTGTTGGCATGAGTAAATTTTACCTTATCATAAATGTTACCTCATTTAGCCTTTTTTTTTTTTTTTTACACTTGCACCTGGAATCCTGTCATAAAGAGAGCACTATATACTTATTTTTGCATTAAGTTTTGAATCACTGGATCTGCCTCTCACCCCACCTCTCAGCTCTTGGGGGAGTGGAAAAAAATGAATATATAAGGCCAGACATGATGCAAAGTGAAAGAATGCCTCATGTATCTGCTAAAAAGCATCTCAAGAATTTGAGCAATATTTGTGCTTCTCTAAAGCTTGATTCCTGATTTGGAGTGTTTGGGATCAGGAATTCTACAGTGGGACCCAGCGAGGAAAATCATGGGCCAATTTACCTGCTTCCTGCGTGTGAGCACTGTTACCCTGCCCAAACTGGAAGTGGACAAGCTGAACAAAGCATCAGTGACAAGAGATGAATGCAGCTGTCATTTGGGTGCATGGTATGGACTGGGAAGAGGACACAAGTGTTCTCCAGCTTTTGGCTAAGTTTGTGATTCAAACCCATCTGGGGTCACACCTTCACCCTCTGAAAGAACATCCATAGCTCTCACTGAGTTGCTAGGGAGCCCTTTGCCTGTGTCTGAGGGGCTAATTGGGCTCTTAATTGCCTAGCTTGTCTGCATGAGAAAGGTGTGTGGTAATAATAATGTAGTAAATGAGAACACTGGCTATTTGAATATCACTTCCTTTGTCAGCTTTATTTCACTTAATAATGTGACATGGCTTGGGGAGAGAAAAAATTATTGACCTTGCCATTTTTAAGCCTGAATTGCTAGCAGTTTTTCTGCTGAAATTCATGTCTTAACTTTCTTTGATATTTAAGAAATTCTTAGTTTCATCTCGATGGAAGACTGTTTCAGGAGGAATAAGAGCCAAATATTTTTTGGGGGGAAAGAGGAGAACATAGAGCAAGCCACGATTTGGGAATTGTGTGTAAAGTAGCCTGGCATTGTTAAAAAAAAGTGGGAGGGGAAGTGTAGTGAAAATGAGTGAAAGAACAGTATTGTAATCTGCTTTATTGCATCCCGAGATGCTTGACTTAGCCTCATTGTCGTAGCAAGATGATGTGTACCCTACGAGTGTATAAAAATATATGAACTCCTGGGACAATATAGTTCAATCTGCTCTGCTATTACCCATCATGCTCATCTGAGCACACTACAGCTATTAGATCTGTTTGTGAAACAGCTGAGCCCATGGATGGATCTCCTGCCACGGAGCTTGAATGTACAGTTGAGACAGGGTCTGAATGTACAATACATGGAAGGAGAAACAATGGGGATGACTGCACAATGGGAGGTGCAAGAGGAATGAATCTGCTCCTACTGTGGGTATGTAATGGTAAAATAGACAGATTGCCATCTATAATTCATGGTGTTTGCTTCCCCCTTCCCCTTGTCAGATAGCCCTCAATCAGTTTGACTTGCAGAAGCTATCCTTCACAACTGAAAGTTGTTAAAATGCTGTCGTGTTTAACCCCAGAGGTAGCTGCATTTTAAACACAGGAGTGGAGCTATGCATGTACAGAAAACCATCTCCTGTGCTCCTTCCTTTTTCAGAGGGACCGAAGAAGGGCCACCCCTGGATGAGGAACAACAATACCAAAGCAGATCACTGCAAGGTGTGTAAAAAGGCAAAGCAGAACAGCACCCAGGGAGCCAAGGTCCCTACTGAAATTATTTTAAAGGTTAAGAGTATATGCACCAGGACATATGTACAATGACATATATGTTCTTGTGTGAAACTTTGCATTAATATTCTTAAAGGGGTGCCATCACAATCCTTGTAGCAATTAATTTTTAAGGCCGCTGAAGACAAATATTGTGCTGTCCCACTGCTAACACTGCTAATGCTGATGCTTGGTTATCAGTGGCACCATGAAGTAACTGAGTCATGTTCCTCTAATTCCACATTGTGACAGTTTTTACAAATACACAAGTTTTTCTAATAATACTATTTTTGAACACAGTGAAAAGTACTATGTTGTCACACATCTGTATCTTTGTATTTCTGTCTGTAAGTAAATTTCCTGCATTCAGCTTAGAAGAATTATGAAATGTTCAAAATACATTTTTGACTATTCCTGCAATGGTACTCTTCACCAAGAGAGGAAAGGAGAGAAAAACAAAAAGGGCAAATAAAAAAATCTTGTCTTGTTATTTCCTTTTCTGGGTAATTGCATTTTCCATACCTCCTCCTTCAGAAGCATTTACAGTGAGTTCTGCCTTCCATTGCTTCTATTGATTTGTAGCTCTGCGGGGTGAAAGCCAGACCTTGGCGAAGCCAAAGGGAGTTTTGACTTCATTCTTTAAGAACAAATCCACCAGTGTGCTGAATCGATGCAAAGAGTCAGAGCACTGGCCTGTTAAACTGGATTTGTAACTGCTGCTCAGAGCTACAGCCATGCAAGGAGCCAAACTGTACTGCTGAATTTAGCATTTACTTTTTGGATGCCTTTTTAATGGCTGGGTGACGTGTGTTAGAGGAGGATGAAGGCCTGGGACATCCCTTTCCACTCACACAGTTTGTTTATGTGTTGGGAGTCATCTGCTTGGTTTAGCCCTACAAGCAGGAGCCTGGTTCAGAGCTGCCCAAAGGGGCATCAATGCCCTGCTGTGGGACACCCTGCTGTGGGCAGAGTTGAGGAGATGAAGCAGTGCTGCCTAGTGAGGTGCAAAGCCGTATGAAGTATCCCAAGCACAGCTGCCCAACCTGGCATGTTTTGTATGCCAGAAGGTAGATTAAATTCCTGCAACAAGTCATAACTCCCAGTGCAGCCAGTAGAACCCCAGCAAGCAAATCCATGACAGAGGAAGGAATGGAGCTTCGTCTCTGAGAACATATCAAGCTTAAGAGCTGAATAAGCTGTTGACCTTGGCCTGTTTGTTGGCTATATCATCAGATCAATTATATACAATGGTTAATAGCATAGCCTAATTACTTCCTAATTTCTTCAAGAATACCCCAAGCATAAGAATTCAATTAACTCCAACTATATAGAAAGTTTGAAGTCTGAGCTATTCTCTTATTGACATCATTTGGATGAAGAGAGTGTGAGCACAGATGATACATTTCTTAGAGAATCCAATTTTTAATTAATTTTAACTTATAATCTAATGAACAGGTTTCTCTTGTAAATTCTCTGAAAATTTCTTTCATCCTCCAAAAGTAAGAATGCTAAGTTTCAGAAGAATAAGCTGCTGTTTGCTTGCAAAACAATAAGACAGAATCCCTTCATTGTAAAGCAGAAAATTAATTTTTAAATAACCAGACCAAGGCTGTATTCCTGCTTTTATTAGACTTCCTTATGCTGTGTGCCCTCTCACCAAATGAAAAATACAAAGTGGTCAGATGCTTCTAGAAAATATATGGAATTGTGGTAGCTGGTAAGGTTTTGCCAGATTTTCATTCTTTTCCTCTAAGTTTCACTCTGCTTGCTAATGACTTGGTAAGGCAGTTCAGAGTTCATGATCTCTAAAACACTTTGATGACCGCTGAAATTCACAGCACTGTCCTAAGATACCAGGGAAGAGATTTCATCCAATGTGTGCACTGGAGTTTACTTCTAGCGATCGAGATTCCTGGGTTTTGCAGGAAATCTGTGATGGTGAGCAAAATGCACCAGTCACAGAAGCCCAGGTGGCGTAATCTGAGACCCAGCACAGGTAACATCATCCCCTGGCATCACTGCATGGGGAAACTGCTCACTGCAGGTCCTGACAAAGAGCACAAGGGTGGCCCTTGCCCTTGTGTGATCACCTGGATGAAAATCCCATTGAAGTCCAGCTCTCCTGGACACTGCACTGGATGAGACACACTCAGAGCTGTACTCAGGGCAGACAGATTGTAAATAATGGTCACTTTGGTTAAGTCTGAGCCAGAGTTGCTACTTCACCCCACTTTGGGTAAATGTGCCAACACATTGAGGCTGCATATTGCGGCAAGTGCTGCCATGAGGATCAACAGTGTGTTATTGCCTCCCTTTAAGCCTTGGGATGCTGAGAAGCAGCGAGGTCCTCCTCTTCCAGTTTCATATGTGTGCAGCTCTTTGGGGAGAGTTCTGCTTTGGTTTGTGCTACAACAACTGTGGTCTGACAGAGTTTTTCATTAAGCCATGGGAGCTAATGCCCATGGTATGGGCTTAAAAGCCTTTTGTATTCTCCCTTGTTTTGGCTGGGGTGGAGTTACTTTTCCTCATAGTGGCTGTGTTTAGTATTTGTGCTGGAGATAACATTGACAATACAGGGATGTTTTAGTCATTGCTGTGTGAGCACTGCAGAGCGTTAAGCCCTTTCTGCTTCTCACCCCACCCCACCAGCGAGGGGACTGAGGATGCACAAGAAGTTGGGAGGGGACACAGCCAGGACAGCTGACCCCAAATGACCACAGGGATAATTCTTATAAAGCTGGGGAAAGAAGAAGGAAGGGTGGCACATTTGGAATGATGGTGTTTGTCTCCCCAAGCCAAAGTTCTGCATGAGGGAGCCCTGCTCTTGGGGAGATGATGGAACACTTGTTTGTCCATGGGAGTGCTGGATGAATTCCTTCCTTTGCTTCATTTCTGTGTGCAGATTTTGCTTTACTTCTTAAACTATCGACACCCTTGAGTTTTCTCACTTTTACTCTTCTGATTCCCTCCTCCATCCCACTGGCAGGGAGTGAGTGAGCAGCTGTTTGGGGATGAGTTGCTGGCTGGGCTTAAGCCGCAACATCTCAGCAGGATGTTGGACTACTTGGGTGTGCTGGAAAATGAAGACAAAATAACTTTAATGCTAAGAGAATGCCCCAGGATCATAGGAAACATTACCACAGGTCATAAATAAAAATTTAACTCACAAGGAAGTGTCTACACAGAACACTTCCCAGGTTGGGCATTAGCTGTTTTATTGCAGCAGCATGAATGCAGTGGAAAGTTGCAAAAAATCCCACTGAACTGCTGAATATGTCTCCAGGTTTTAGGATGTCCTCAGCAGAGCTCAGCACCTGGCTCAACTGAGCTTCATGCCTGAAGGTCAACATTCATATTTATCTGTTGTCTCTTGTTTTGCTAAAATTTGACCATAATACTGTCAGCCATTTTTTAAATTCTTTTAAGGAGTGACAAAAGAACATTTTTCCTGTCTGGAAAACTGTGAAATGCATTCGCTTTTAAGTTTTGCTACAGAAAGAGAAACCCAGACGGCCTTTGAACCCTGACACAAAGGCAATTCTCACTGAAGATGGGTTGATTTCTTCACTAGATTACAGAAAAAGGAGGAGGCGAGGGCAGAGACAAGCACGTCAAGATGTGGTAATGAAAATGCTCGCAGGAAATATGTTAGATCAGTAAATACCTTATAATGGCATTTGCACTTATTTAGCATCTCTTTTACACATCCAGTATGGCTTAGGGAAGCCTTAATGTGAATGTGAATTGGGGTCACAGCAAGAGAAGTAGGTGCAAGGAAATGGGCACAAACTCACGACGATGTTCTCAAGTGGGACGCATTGGCACAGCTCCCAATGTGTGGTGGGTAAAGTTTTGGCCGTGCAGTGTATTCCCACACACCGATGAAGACACACAGATGCACGTACTTTTCCTTAAAAATAGCAAGCTTCCACTGGGCCCCACTTCCCATTAAAGAGGACTTACATCCTATGAAAATTCATAAACTCTGCAGGCGTTTCTACGGCGATTTGACGGAGTAATCTCCCGTCATCTCAGCTTCTTGGTGACAATGACAAGAGGAAGATGGATTTATCAAATACACAGTGACATGTTTATGACCCTGTTTTGCATAAGCAGGAACCTGAGCCAAAGGCTGTGCAGCTTGAGATAGCAAGAGGGTTTTTATAAATATTGTGACAAGCAGAAGTGATATTTGGAAGAACATGAAAAAAAAATCTTACAGTTTTTTTTTGTTTTTTTTTTTTGAGACAGACCGCATTGTGGTGGGGCGGGGGAAGAAAGCCTTTTCCCACACTTCTCCACAGTTCAATTTCTCGAGAGCATGAAGGCTTAGCTCTCCATCTCACCTTGAAAAGTTTTTCTGTTAACCCTTCTTCTCCCTCTTCTCAGAGCACCCTTTTAATAAAAGTGTGGTTATAAAGGGGGCGGGGGGAAATTCTCTCCATCTTTCAGCCGTAGGAAAGTAACGTGCAGAAGCTACAGGAACACAGATGGCAACAACAACTCCGTGTACGACGTGCACGCAAACATGCCAGTCCCATCTCCAGATGCACTGCTGCCTTCCCCAGCATGGCTCTCAGATGGGGAGCACCACTAGAGGGCCCACACACCAGTGGGAGGGTTTTTGCCCTATTCTTCCACACAAAACCTTTCTGTTACGGTATTACTGCAGCTCCCAGCCAGCGGTCTAGGCAGCTCACAGGGCACAGCTCACAGGGTACGCCCTCAGGTTGCTTGAGGCTGTGTGAAGTTTTTGTCTCTTGGAAGCAGGGCTGGACCTACAGAGTTGTGAAAAGGCTTTAATGCCCACACTAAGCAGGGTCTTCTCCAGACACCAGGACTTTGCCACCAAAGTTGCCCACTCGGTGCCTTAGGCTGAGCACTGAGAGATGGGCATGGGCTCACCTTCTCAAACCTAGGGATGGATGAACCCTTTTGCTGCATTGCCCCCTCAGCAGCCCTGCCTGCCTGAGAAATAGAGCTGTCAAGGGCTGTCCAGACAGCTTCAGCCTGAGGTGTGTCCACCAGAGGCTGTGGAGATGCTCCCAGCTTGGGTGTCTGTGGTGTGCTGAGGTTTGCACAGCTGTGCCATGCCCGGGAGGATGCACAGCGAAGGCAGGAGCAGGGAATGAGTGATGTTGTGGAGCCAAGGACTGAGCCCCACAGTTTTACATTCACAAGTCCCACTGCAGGGGGTATCCTGAACACTGCCAGATACTCTTCTGGAGGCTGGCAGGGAGATAATAAAATGCTTGAGCTGTCTTTCAACTTCTCATAAAACCAGGAGGGCTGGTTGAAAGTGCAGTAAATGAATCACAAAGAGCTAAAGAAGGAAAACATGAGTAAGAAATGTGCTTGGATGTGTTTTTCCTCTCTGGATTCCATCATTTTTGTGATAATTTATACACCAAATTAAAGGCTGAAGCTAAGAGAGCAACCGTGTGGAAGAAAGGGTTGTGGGTACCCAGAGAGCTCATGTGCTAGACAGACTCAACCAAAACCTGCAATTCTCAATGTGAAATACAGTCTTTGTTTTAAGTTTGTTTTCCTCCTTCCCTCACTCTTCTTTTTTTCTTCCTTCAGATAAATATATTAATTAAATGACCCTTCCTTAGAATTACACAGAAAAGGGAGTTCAGGAACCTTTATTGAACCGACCTGTAAAACTAGAGCAAAATCAGCTTCTCTGTTGTTTCCCCTAAATGATTTTTCCATTGCATTTCACATCTTATCAGGGACTTGTTTGGGCTTGAAACTCTGAAGCTTTTTCTGTAGGTCAGTTCAATAAGGCACTCAAAGCTTCTTTTCTCTTCATTGATTGAGGTGTTTGGTACGGTTTTAGTTTTATTTTTTTTTTTTTTTTGAAAGTAAAATAATAATCCATGGTTTTGGATTCTTTTTTTTTTTCCTCCTCCCTTTTTTGTCTTGTATTTCTTTTATCTTTATAGAAAAATAGACATTTTCTCACTCATGGTCCATCATAAAAATATCCCCTTTCTTGCAACAAAGTTATGCTCTTTCTTATAAAACTTATCCAGAGAGGACTCTAGTTTCTTCACTAGCACTGCAGTGTTATAAAATTTGACAGATAGTTTCAATTCAAATTTTAACCAGACATGAGATAGGAGCAAAACAACAGCTTCACCAACCATTCTACCCCAGGGTAAGTTGTCCCCTCTGTTTTTACAACCTGCAGCCTGTTGCACAAAGCAGTTCATTTGTTCTGACTTCTATTTTTGGTGCCATCTTATCTAAGGAAGAGATGGACCCAGGCTGAGATTCCAGGGAATGGGCAGCATGTGACGATTTTTAGAAACAAAATAATAATCAGGGGACAGGCAGTACATGGGGAGATGAGGATGGCTCCACAGGTCCCTAGGATCTTCTCAGGTGCTGGGTGGTGGTGAGTGTTATGTCAAGTATCAAGAAATCACCCATCCCCTGCTCCCCTCCAGCCACCTGACTCCAGGAAAAATCATCCACCACAAGGTCAGAGATGAGCTCCTGACTCTCATCTCTCCTTGCTGCCATTTTTCTCCAAGATCCCTTCTTAATTTCACCCCTGATTAGTCCTGTTCCCAGAGAAGAACCATGGTGTGGTTTCGGACAGCCCCTGGCACATCCTCAAACAGCTTCTGGGCCTGCAGCAATGAGCAGGGATACATAAGGAACCTCTACGACTTCCAGAGGGATTGTCTGGGAGGATAAAATCCTAGAACCCCTCAGATAACAGCGCTACACACAACACAGGTCCTCCCCACAGCCTCTGTTCCAGCTTGAGGCAGCATCACAAAATCCCAGGTGGCCAGATTTGAAATTTCTATAGGTCTTTAAAAAAGTCACCTTTCTTTTTGGGCGTTAGTAAAAAATTCCTACTTACAGTTGACTGATCATATATTTTATGTTTTATATTGTATTTCTTCTTCCTCCCCCCTCCAGCCTCTCTCCCTTCACAGCAAACAGTTTCATGCAAACCTTCCAAGATTTCTGTGGGGAGTGGTAGGCAATAGAACTCTGTTGTCTAATGGGACTTCCACCAGCATTTGGCATCCTTCCTGGCATTTCACCCTTCATATTATAATTTATAGTGTAATGTAATTTTTTTTCATATCAAGCTATAACATAAATTATTGCCAGTTTGTCCTTAACACTCAAGGAGACAGTCTAGGGCTTTTGAACCAGGAAAATGAATGAGNAAATAAAATTAAAGAGGAAAACTTTTTGTCCCAATAACTTATTATAATGCTCTGCTTCAGCCTCGGATATGTCAATGAGTCCTCAGTGGATCAGACAGGAGAGAGTCTGAGGAGGAGACCATCAGCCTGAAAAATAATGTATTTTTAAGTTTCCTTATCTTTCTCACTATTATGTCCCTTAAATTATTAAAAGTGAAAGACATTTTGATATCATTTGGAGGCTGTTTGTTCATTTCTGGCATCTCATTTCACCTGGAGAATAACATTACCGAAGACAGCTTTACTGTCTATTTACTTTATTATTGTAAGTTATTTCCGTTATGCGCGCCTTTAGGAGCCCCACTTGGTTAGGTGCTGCACAGAAACGTCCCAAGGCATGAGCAGCCCATTTAGCTAAGGACACTGCAGGGATGTGCTCATGTCCCCTCCTCTCCGAGCTGGCACAGCTCCATGGGCACAGCCACGCTCTGCATGCGGCAGTGCTGGCAGAAGGCTGCTCCTGCGTTCTTCATTTGCATCACTTGAAGAAATCATCACACTCCACTGACTAAAAAATGCCCTCCCTCCCCTCACATATCCCCTGCCTTCCTCTGGAAGCTCCACCAGAGCAGACAGAGAGAGCAGCAGAGGTGCCCTTGTGTGGTCAAGCCACTGGGGACATTGTGCAAGCAAGTCCCAAAAATTGCCACATTCTTCCATAATTAATGGAACTCAATAAAGAAAAAAAAAAGAAAGAAGAATGGAAACAAAATGTTTTTAAACATACATATGATTGAGGCTTGAAACTATCAGGCTAGGAAGAACTGCTTGACTCCTGACTGTGGTTTCCTGTGTCTGACAGGCTGGTCTGTCTCCCTGCATGGCAAGGCGCAAGCTGGCCTCAGCCTGGGCTGTCTCTGCCGTGCTGCAGGCAAATGTGCTGCTGTGTGCCAGGTGGGCACGCTTGTGAGCTGGGACAGCTGGAGATAAACGCTGCAGCCAGCTCCTGCTGACAGCAACCTGGGCCATTTTACCAGCATTTGGTGCTGGAGCACATCACGCTTCATTTTCCTACACACCCAGTACAGGGGACGTCATGAGATAAAAGGAGTTTTGGAGGAAGCACGGAGTCACAGAATGGTTTGGGTTGGAAGCAGCCTTGAAGATCATCTTGTTACAGCCCCTGCCGGGGCAGGGACACCATCCACTAGACCAGGTTGCACAAAGCCCTGTCCAGTCTGGCCTTGAGCACTTCCAGAGATGGGGCAAAACCAGCTTCTCTGGGCAACCTGTGCCAGTGTCTCACCACCCTCACAGGCAAGAATTTCTTCTTAATGTCTAATCTAAACCTGTTGTCTTTCAGTTTAAAAAATCACCTCTTGTCCTGTCAGTACATGCTCTTGTAAAAAGTCCCTCTCCTGTTTTTTTTTAGACCCTTCAAGGGTCTAAAAAAAACCAGGAGAGGGACTTTTTACAAGACATTTTCACTCCAAGGTGACCCTAGCACCAGAAGGTGCTAGAAGGTCACCTTGGATCCTTCTCTTCTCCTCATTGAACAACCCCAACTGTCTCAGCCTCTCTCCATAGCAGAGGTGCCTCAGCACTCTGATCATCTTTGTGGTCCTTCTCCGGACCTGTTTTAACAGGTCTTTCCTACGCTGAGGGTCCCAAAGCTGTGGAATCAGCACTTCAGGTGGAATCTCACAGGAGCAGTGGGGGAGAATCACCTCTCCCTACCTACTGATCACACTGCTTTTGATGCAGCCCATAAGCCAGTGTCTCCTTCCCCTTTTTGGACAGCATTCATGAGGCATTAAGTGCTGGGAAAATAGCTGGGCTTTTGGATCAAGATTTTTGCTAGAGCCCAATTCTCCTCCTTCCTCTTTCTTTCCTCCCTTCACTCCCTTCCCTCCTGGTTTTCAGCAGCTGAAGCAGAGCAGAGGGGTTACAAAACCACCCAGAGCCTCCAGCTGCAATAATCACTCAGGCTTGTGTAGGATTTACACTCTGCAGTTGTAGGATTACATCTATAAACAGCTCTGAGAAAGAAAATAAAAAGAAAAAATACTTTGCAACATTCTTTTCCCTCTCCTTTTTCCATGCCCTGATTTCCACACCTCCCTGGCCCAGGATCTGTGAATACCCATCTTTGATGGAGTCTCAGTGATTTTAACTCCTCTCTCCATCCTGTTCTTCTCCCACACCCTTGGTCTGTCACTTGAATACAGTATTTTAAGGCAGCAGCTCACATATGACCGCTCTTGGAATGTGGTGTGTATTTGCCTCTTTGCCCACAGCTTGTGCAGTATGCCTGTGGCTTAGTAAAGCCAAACACTTCATCATGTGACAATCAGCCAGATGCAGAGTTTGACACCTTTCTTTCTAATGGGCTGCTCCAAGAGCCATACAACTTTTGCAGGGTCTGTTTCATAAACATCCTTGCAAATATGAGCAGCTGTGCTAGAAAGGAACACCCAGTTCGCTTTTCAGAAGAGGGAATATCAATACCTCCAAATGGGAAGCAGAAGCAATGAAGGTGCAGAAGGGTCCTGTCACATCAGCCTCAAACTACCTGGTGGAAGAACCCAAAATAGTGACAGAACTGCTGCAGGACCGTCTGTTTCCTGGAAGTCCTAGGAATTCCTTACCAACTTATGCATAAAATGTGCCTCCTGCTTTTTCCAAATGTAATTTTCCTGGACACATCTGCTCATCAAGGTTTGCTTGTGGCAGATCTAAGCCCTTCTCCTGTTCCACCACCAGGAGGGAATTCAGGTCCTGTCCTTGTTCTGCTTAATCTAAGGATTTATCTGGGTTTCACTTTCTGCCTGATTGTAAATGAAGTTTGTCCATCCTAATCTTCTCTGGGGGCAGCTCAGGAAAACCACAGATGTTTTCTGAGCCTGTAGAGACTCTCAGAGGAAGGATTGCAAGGTGGACTTGCAGTCTTGAGTCTGTAGTAATAGACACACCTGTATTAATTAATTACTCTGCTGAAACAACACACATGCCTCAACTGATGCTCGCTGCATGGACCCAAACTGCATTCTTTTACCTTCTTTCATCTCCTTATTTCTTAGTAACATTTTTTTTCCCTCTCTGAGTCCAAGTTCATGTCCAGACTTGCTTCCTTTTTTTTCTTTGTCTTCACACCCTGAGCAGAATTTAACTTAATATGTTTACTTAGACTTTCTTTGTCAGCTGGCTGAGCAGAACCACTACACAATAGGAACATATGTCAGCCTCTCATGGACTTATCCCTGTGTTTTTGACATGATGAATTCAATCGATTGGTAAATGGATAAATAGTGAGAGAAATTGCTTTCTCTCATTACTCTGCATGGCTGTGTCATTACCCTTTAATATTACATCATTATTGACTGATGCAGCCTGTCAAGATACGGCCAGCGGGATGTAATACAGTGGTAGGAGATGTGCAAAATATTACATTCAAAGTTTACCTGTGTATGTGTGGGTGAAACAGAGTGAAAGAGGGAGAAGAAGTGAGACGTGAAACCCCAGCAACCACAATGGACAAGCCTGCTCCTCACTTTGTCTTGGACTCCAATCTGTGATGAACACTCTGGGAGAAAGCTGCCCCACTCTTTATCAAAAAGACAAGATCCCATTTAAGCCATTCCAGCAAGACTGGATATCCCCCAAGCTCATCCTGCCCCTGATATTCCTGTTCCCTAGTGTAAGAACTCCACGACTTTTCTCTTTAGGTACTGTTATGGCTTGATCTAACCAGTTAGATGTGATCCGAGAGATATTACCGGGAAAACCAAGATAGGTTTCTGTTCTTGCTGAACTTCCTAGCTCCGAGAAATTTGAAAGAGGAAGGAAGGAAGGAAGGCAGGCAGGAAGGCAGGAAAGAAGGCAAGAAGGAAGGCAGGATTTATTTTTCTCCTAAATTTTGGACACAGTATCAAGCCTTTGCAATGTGCTTTCTTAATTTCTTTATTTCATTTGATATTTCCAAAACCAATTTTCTGCTAAATACATTAGTAAAAGGACAGAGAAATATATTAGAAAGACATTTTAGCTATCAGTTAAGAGAGAAAGAAACGAAAATAAGTAAGATATATTGTCAAGGGTTTCGCTCTCTACCCTACTGTTGTGTTTTCCCTTTCCCTTGCTCTCTTAGCCCTCCTTTGGGAAAGAAAACACATCAAATTAAAGATGAATAAAAACTCATTAAGAAACAACAGGCCTAGATGAAATTGCCACTGGGATTACACTGATGGGGTGGTCTTTCCCTACCTTTACTTCTGTTCAAAGATTGCAAGCCCTTTTTCTCCTCCAGGGCTCTCGCCTCCATCCTGGTCCTGGCTAACTCCACTCCTGCATGAAACCCTGGGCTTGAAGGGTCCGTGTGGGGAGACAGTAGGAGAGAGAGGGAATTGCTTGTTATGCTTCCTTTTGTTTTTAATTAACCTCTGGTGTTTTCTTTGCCTAGAGACCAAATCCTCTCACCCCGATTTTTTACACATGCCTGCATTCAGACTGCAGAAAAGTGAGATCAAGAGAGAGAAAAATGGAAAAGGTTAGAGGGGAAAAGAAGCTTCTCCATCAAAAGGAGGAGCATTGTATAGAGAGGGAATTGCAATCTCTGTAAGCTTTACAGGCCAATCTTTGCTTATTAATCCTGGTATGAAGCAAACCCAAGAGGAGCAAACACTCACAGATAGACAGCGAGCTACCAGGCTTCCGCAGCTCAGGATTCCTGCAGCAAACTCTCATTCCAGGGGCTTGCACAGGAACATCTGGGTTGGTCTTTAACACAGAGATGTGCAATATAACTCTCCCTCTGCAAGGCTTTTCTTGCTCTTTAGTCCACATACCTCTTAAAGATGGTGATGGTTCAATAAATACCAACCCTGAAATACCTGAACTTATCCAGCAGATCTAAGGTTATATGTGAAGCACATAGGAGTACTTCTATCCCTCTTTGTGGATGGACCAATTAGAGGTCAAAGCAAGCTATGAAATATCCAACATACCACTTAACAATCTACATTGCTAACTTCTGGTCTGATTGTGTTTACAGAAGAAAAAGAAATATTTTAGATATGTATTGACATAGAAATAAAGGTGGGAGGTAGGACAGGGAGATTTTTTCTAAGCAGATTAACTCAGGCAAAAACAAAGGCTGGAGTAATAATTTACGCTTAAACTTTTGTACAAATGTATATTGAGGATATCTGCAGAAACTGAAGAGCAGATTTTGATGAAATCCTCTTTCTGCAGACTCGTTTGACAACAGCACAGCATCACGCTGTGGAGAGGCTGGTCACTTCAGCACCCTGAGCCTTTCCACGAGTATTAGTGTCCTCATGTTTTTTGGTCTCTCTACTTTGCCAGCACTGCTGTTACATAAGGGAACACACCAAATAACAGCTTTCCTGTGAAAAGCGTTATCTTTCCCAGGGAGAGACCAGCAAAAAGCTTCCTGTCACTTTCAATAGGAACTTTGGGCTAAAGTCTCAGCTCATGTAAATCAGTGTAGCTCCACTGAACTTCATGTTGATAAAGCAGATTGAAACCACTTGACAATCATCTTGGAGAATCCACAGCAAATGGTGGTGCACAAGTAATGTATTAAAATAATAATGGTAATAATGACAAAAACATAAATGGAATTTGCTGTGGGACCTCTGGAACACCACCAGCTAGTTGAAAACATGGACAGTGTAAAGAGTTGAGTATGAGTTTCCTGTTTTGTAGACCAGAGTTGGGAATTCTACACTTTGCATATCTTCTCTCGGTATATAATCATTCTGCTACTGTCTTGAAAATAGTGAAATTTGGAAGCAAAATGAGGAATTTGATACAGTAAAAATAAAACTATTTCAAATATTGTGTAACTGAGTGCCTAACTCATTCACCATGTGTGCAAGGACAAATTCAAGAAGGGAGTGACATATGTTCATTATCACTCATGCATATATATATATATTTTTATTTTTTTTTTAATATATATATATAAAATACTTGATACCTGTAGAAAATAGTCATGAAATGGTTAGATTTTGACTTCCACAGACCTGGATTTCTTTTACTTGCTCTAGAATAGAAATCCAGTCAGTGTTAATGGTAGCAGGATCCATACCGCGACAGAAAAACAGCCACCACAAAACAAAGTTATTCATGCACAAGGCAATGCTATACAGGTGGGCTGTGTGAAGCATGGAGATGCTTATGGAAGCCTTAAATCTTGTGAAATTTAGCACACTTCCCAGTTTTATGAAGCACTTCCAAACTTTTCCTCCTATTCCACACTTAAGGACAATTCCACGCCATCCCAACTTCTTTGCTATTTGGGTACCAAATAAACCATGAGGGCTGTGAGGGTCTTCACAAAGCCTTGGGTCTGCTGCCCATGAAAGAAGGGCCAGAACCAGAGCAAAGGTTTGGCAGGAATGTGGAGAAGTTCCCTGCTCAACTGGCACAATGCAGAACCACCTTCAATTCTGTTATTACTCACAGATACATTTCTCCCGTTTTTAACTGGCCTCCAGGGATAGAAAGCCTCAGCCTCCCCAGACCACCTGTTCTACCCATATAGCTTCTTTCCTCCTGGTTAGAAAGGATTTCTCTTACTCAGAATCCTTCTCCATTCAATTCTCCGCCTCTTTCCAGTGGCATTAAGGAAGTGAATAGATCTTCAGACAGGTAACAGAAAACCTGTTCTTTCATTAAAGATGTCTGTTGTAACATCCATTAAATGGCTGGTGCCACGAGATGCAGACATTGATACAGGGCAGCGAGTTATCCTGACGAGGACAAGGGGAAGGACATGTCCTTCCACTTTCTTTTTCCAAACTTTATCAGAGCCAGTCTTTGAAAATTCAATATTCGTTCTAAGCTCCTGCTTAATAAACTTGGCAAACATGACATTTTTAAAACAAAACAAAACCATGCTGTTCACTTTCCCTTTTCATTCTTAATTGGCCCATCTAAAAGCAATCAAGTGAACATTTAGCTGCGGTAGAAAGAACTGCAGGA
The DNA here is from genome assembly GCA_013397815.1 of Aleadryas rufinucha. Taxonomy (NCBI): domain Eukaryota; kingdom Metazoa; phylum Chordata; class Aves; order Passeriformes; genus Aleadryas; species Aleadryas rufinucha. The sequence goes on along the minus strand of VZTH01014308.1, from coordinate 552,142 downwards.
GACCTCTCCTCCAAATGCCATTATTCAGGAGTGAGCAGGAGTGTGGATATATTTATGGAGAGTGGGAGGCACTCTGAAAATTCTCTCTCAACAGTGACAGAGGAGCAGGAATATAGCCAGGGCTGGGACCAGGGGAAAACAGACACATAGTGCCTGGCATTGGGAACTAGCTGTCCAGGGGAAGTCACAGCCTGCTCCGCCTGTGGCTTGGGCTCCTTTGACGGTGTCGGGGGAAATTAGGCATTAAAGAATAAACTACATAAACAGCTCACTGAATAGGGAGCTGCCTAAACTCGGCAAAAGAATACACCACAGGGAAAGGGATCTTTTTCAACGGGTCTCAGATAGCACCCTTTCCTAGGGGATTGGCTTGCCGGGATTTAGGTGTGTTACCCCCTTCTGGCACAGCATGCCCACCCAGAGGAGGGTCCCCTCTCAATCAGCTGCTCCGTGAAAGGAAAGGTAAATTCCAGGCTCTAAAGCAAGAGAGAGTGAGGCACGTGTAAAGCATGCCTGTCAGCCTGTCTCTCCCACAGCTGAAATGCAGACCTGCTGAAGCACTTAATCTGTTTCACCTGTTAATGGGTTTGGGGCTATGAAATCCTGTCTCGGCTGCTTGGGGTGCGTGATGAAAGACATTAGGTGTAGATCAAGCTAACTTTGCACAGCAGGTAATACAATTTCTAGAAATACACACACAAGTGTGTCTAGGGCAGGAATCAGATTTCAACAGTGGAGCCATACAGAACGTATAATTATATTTTGCATTTTTAATAGACGTATTAACATAATAATACATTAGTCTAATAGAATATTAATGTGATGCAGAAATATTAGCATATTATAGATCCTTATTCATTAATACATTAGACCCTTATTGTATTAGTGGCACAATCTACTAGAGAAAATGTTGCTTTGTGTCTGATATTGCAATCCCAGAAAAAATTGAGATTGGCAAATAAAGAGCCTCTCTGTGTCACAGGCATGCCTGAGTCTAGGTGTTAATCCAAGAGCTGAGAAAATGCTTCTGCAGGCAGACAGCAGTTGATATTTGAGTAATTTTCCCACATTTTCTGAATTCAACCTAAAAACTTTTTAAGCTGTTTCCATGTAAAAAAGAAAAAAGCCCTCTAAATCCTAAACTCTTAAAAATCTCAGAGCAGAAGAAATGAATTCCATTTTCTGGCATTCAGATGTCCTCCTAAAATGTAGTGAAATGGGTTCAGATCACTGATCTCCCACTGTTTTAAACTCTGGGGAAAGTCTGCTCTGGGGACCTGGTGGCTTTCCTGGTGACTAGCACCCCATTTCAGAATCATCTTGTGTCAGACTCTTCCAAAAATATTATTTCCACAGCTCATACCCTGATACCCCACAGAACTGCTGAGCAACCTGACTCCCTGTTTTCTGACTTTCTGGCATTGGCCCCCTTTTTTAAGCCACCCACCAGAATCGAGAAGACTTAATTGAAAACAGTAGCATCCCATGAAAAGACCTGGCAAATCCTATTAAATTAAGCCCCCCAAAATTCCTCTGTATCTTTGTTAAGAGGCTGTCAGGCTGACAGCAGCCCTGGACTGCCATCACTGATCTGCTCTCCCCATCCACCCCTTAAGAGGAGCGAGGCCTTTTTGGGCACGTGTTGCTCTGCATCCTTTTCTACTGGGGAGACAGACTCCAAGGGCACTTTTAAGGTAGGCCCCTCAGACAGCCAGAATGTCAAATCAGGGCTGCTTTCTCTGACAGGGACTCGACTCCCCTACAAATGGGGCTGCACACCGCGGTTGCCTGCTCGAGCTGCATATCAGGCTGCATGACCCCGATGTCCTTACGGCAACTGAATAAACATTCTCTATAAGCTACAGAAAACAAATATCATCTAGCGACTTAATCCCACATCTCTCATTCACAGACAGACTGACAAACAGGACTAATTCCTCTTATTAATACTTTGGGTATAGGCAGCAGCACTGACCAAGATGACTCACAGGTTAGGTTACGTGCTTCTAGCAGAGCAGGAAAATGTGTGAAACAGAAAAATGAGGAGTGTCAGTAGGGATGCAGAGTTTTGAAGTCTGTTGTTTCTTTTCTTCTTTTGAGGAAGTGCAGTGCAGCTCTTTCCAGAAGCAGATATTCTCCAAGCTCCAGGTAACCCTCCCAACTAAGGACAGCAAAGAGAAGGTGAAAAATCATAATGCTTACCCTCCAGAAAGCATTTGCTTCAACCTGGCATCTCTGTGGCACAGGACTGTTTGAAATTCCTTCTAAGGAGCTCAGCAAAGTAGGAATTTTAATTTAAAAAATAATATACTGGATCCCCAATAAACAAAGCTCTTGAATTGAACTGACCCTAGTGCATTTTTTTCTGTCTTACATTAGACCCAAGAGGCTGTTTTCCTGGGCTTTTTTTTTTTTTCCTTGATGCATTTAAACAGCAGCTTTCCTCTTCTCCTTGTGATCATGTTAAATGTTTAATTGCTCTTTGCATTTGCTGACGGCACAACATAAGCCCCTGCAGTAAAAGAGATTTGTGCTAAAACTCAAGTGCTTAAGAAATAAGGAAAGGGGTTATATTTTGGGTCAGTTCAATTATCTCTATTTTTTTAGAATTATATATTAATTTTAATATAAGCTGCAGCACAGAAGTGCAATTAGCATTCAGACAATGTGAGAAAGTCTTGCCTGAAGTTAAGCGATGTGTAGAATCCATGCAGGGAATTCAGGGAGGTTAGGCAGTGCAGCTCACTGCCATAACACAGCTAAGCCAGGTCCTCAGATGGTGTAAATCAGCACCATCAGTGCCATCCTGATTTACACCACATAATTATGTCCCCCCACTGCTATTTGAGATGGGCTCAAGATGACAGCATTGAGATCACCTCTGGAATACAGACTTTTTCTAAGTTCCAAATTACATTAAAGCCACCCAGTTAGACTGAAACCAAACCTTTTATTAGCAGCTATCAGCCATTCAGAACCAATGCCAGACACTCCAAAACCCCCCTGATTTAAGTAATAAGGAGAAAACCTTGCCTCCCACTTTCACATCTGTCCAAAGCATATGCTTTTACACCCTCTGTTTTAAGTTAAACCACTGCACTCCCTGCCTGGCCTAAAAGGAATGCTGAGCACAGGAGGGCCAAACTACTCCAGTGGGACACATCTCCTTCTAAATTAATGCTTTGGGCAGCAATAGGCAGATGTTTATCCTCCTACCATATCTGTCTCCTCACACCTAAATCTATCGTACCTTAGCAGGGCTGACCCGAGAGTTTTGCCAAGTTAGGACCTTTGTGTGGTGACCAACCCAAGCAGACCAGCTCCCTGTGTTTCCAGTCCCAAAACTCCCAAGCAGTGCAAGCTGGAAGGTTTGTTCAGCGGTTTTGAAAAGAGTCCTTTCTGACAGAATCTGTCTAAACTCAAAGAATTAATGAGCTTGTATTCTGCAACAGGCTGTGAAAGGAAACCAGCCAGAGAGACCCTTGATAGCACCCTTAATGCTGCTTTGTTACTGTCCTTTGTTCAGCACCCCCAGCAGACAGGGGCTCTGCTGCCTGGTGGAGACGGGGCCCAGCTGATCCTGAAATGCAATTAATGCATAACAGCTCCAACCAATCCATCTAATTTAATGCCTGCATTTCTTCTGGGCTTGCTTTTCCCTTTATTTTTACCTCTCACCATGAAGAATAGCTCCTCTACTTTAAAAAAAAAAAAAAAAGGAAGAAAGAAAGAGTACAGAAAAAATAATAATGTGGTGGGGTTTTTATGTTTTATTTTGTGTGCGGGTTTTTTAGTTACTTTTTTTGTTTGTTTTCCCTGGATTCACCCTGCTTTTACCCTTCCTGAACACTGTTTTGGGTCTCTTTTTATTTAACAAATCAAGGTCAGATCATCAGCAAAAAAGCTGAGAGTTTCACAGGGTCCGAGACTGCTTCCATCTACAGAATTACTTTTTAACACATTCTGAGTAAAAATTATCCCCTGTGAGCCAAATGCAGATTGACAGCCAAACATAAAACAATCACATTTTGTTAATTCATTTACAGAGGTGCAAATGCCTAATCCAACACCATTTTGCTCTGACACCACAGCAGTGGTTTTGGGCTTTTTTTTTTTTTGAGATTTTTTGGGAGTGAGACTCTTGTTACTGTTTAAGGGAGAAGACAGGATTCCTGTGAATCCCCGGGGCTGTGGGATTGCTCACCAACATCTCAAGCCCATTTTGCTTGTTTATAGCTCAGAATTCAGCTTTTGTGTCAAAAACTGAAGCCTTTAACATTTTCAAAGCCTGTCTTCCTCTCAGTTGTGGTGCACATGCTGATGGAGCAAAACAAGGGCACCCAGAGTTCAGTAGCTTTTATAATTGGACCTAAACTGATTTCAGTCTAAGGTCAATTCAAAGAGGAGGCTTCAGGTGCCATTCAGAAATGACACGAGAGCCCGATGCAAGCCCTAATAATGCAGGAATAATGCAGCACTGATCAGTTGGAAATCATTGCTGGGAAGTTGCTGTTGGGATTGTCTTGCTTGCATATAAGCTGTGGATCTAGATTATTTAGAGAGACAGATAGTCAGACAGACAGATATGGGTAAGGAGATGAAATTCCATCCTTGTCACTCGGTGATCCAATTTAATCTGATTTTCCTCTATTTAATTTTGTGTGCGTTTCGACAAAGGTGTCTGTAACCTCATTATCTAAGCATGGGAAATGTGAAATTAGACTAATAGGTAATAGAGATAAATAGTTATACCATTCAGCAGCTGTGTATTTTCCCTTACCTATCATTCTACTCATGCATGTGTCTTTCAGTTTTCAGAGGTGTTGAAAAGGGAAACATTCAAGGCTTAATATTTGTCCGCATTTTTTTGAAGTGGTCGATACAAACACTGACACACGCACTCACAGCTCTGCAGCAATCTCAGTCCTCTCGAAAATGGTTCATTGAGTGCCTCTGAAACATCAGTGTGAAGGCATTAGATCACACATGAGACACTTGAAAGCTGTGCCCAGTGTTGAAAATTCACCTTCCTTATTTGCTTCTGCCTCGTCCTGCATGTAGAAAAGTTGTCACCCCATGACCTGACCTTTAGAAAATAACTGATTCCCACCGCAGTTTTAAAACACGGGGACATGGGGTGGGCTATTTTTTTTGAGGATAGACAGCAGGAAATACAGAGGAAATTTATATGACATGGCCCTTTTCCAAACTAACAGGTGACTTGGTTGACATCAGGCAGGGTTACAGTGGTGGAGCTGAAAATTGTGCCACCTCTCAAGCAGAAGAACAAATTCCCAGCTTCCACTTCATCTACCTGTAAAGGAAGAAAGGCTCACAGAGATCTGCTGCCCACCCACTGTCCCAAGAACGTGGGGGCTGAGTTAATCCCATCATACTAGCAGAACGTAACAATGCGTTGGGAGTACTTACCACATTCCTTGAAATTGAAGAAAGTTGCCATGGTTATTAGTAGCTCCTAATGATATTTGCATAGATTAACAGACTTTAATGCAATCATGAATGCTACAATCCCGGGGAAAATAATGAAGAAATCCATTATGAGGTAATAAAATAACTAAGTCAATACAGTAATAATTTGATCCCATATTAGTAATAATTTCATCTCCTGCTGCAAGGCAATTTTAATGCACATACCATTTCTGGACAGTTTTATAAATATCACCTTTGTTTGAGATAATTAATTAGCAAAACCAAAAAATATATTGCTGGTATTTTATACGATAAATTAGTCATTAGGTTTAAACTGGCAGGCTGTAATAAAACTTATTAAGATAAATATGCTGGGATTCTTAACACTTCAGAGAAGCTGTTCTCTGTCTTAAGGCTCTTCTGGTGCAAAGCTATCATCGCTGCTGGATGGTTTCTATGTATGTTAAAACCCAATTATGAAAATCATGTTTATAACCCCGACTTGCTTAGCAATAGGAGCCGAATGCATTAGCCCATATGTGCCCATGGACGAGGCTAAGGTGAGGGTGAGTTGCTGAGGGCCCCATTATCTCCCTTCCCACCCAGACCCTCCTGCAAGACTAACCCAAACTAACTCCACAGGAACCCAGCTCTAGGTCATTCTGTCCATAGAGGGAGAGGTTTGCAGTCAGAGGTAGGGGAGAGGGAGAATATTAATCATTAGGTGGGTGCTTACTAATTTTAGTTTTCCACCTCTTCTCTAATTTTGTGATTACTGAACTATTTTGTGCCTTCCAGAAGTGCCTGGAAATTACAACAGACCTCATCAACCTCTGTGACGAAGTAGCCATTGGGGCCATAAGCTACTGCACTTGACAGTGACCACTGTTTCCAGCCCTCTGAAATATTCCCTCTGTGTGGCTGGAGCTCTGAGAAGGGCTTTGCTGTATGTTTGGGGAGCTGTCCCAGACAGATGGCACAGGTTGGCTGAGACTGTCAAAACTGGATGGGGACCAGCTTCTTGCAAGGAGCGCAGATCTTGCAGTCTAATGAGCTGATCTTGGCTCCCTGGCAGACTGTGCTGCGTGGCCAAAGCAAGGATTGCCATTCTGGGCCTCATGACTCGACTCTCCAGGAACAGGGGTATTAAATCATTAGACTGCCTTTGCACGGGGCATCCTTTGGGCCTTGCTTAAGCTTCCCCTGAGCCAGTTTACTGTCACCTTCTCAAGGCATTACAATTTCCCACTCTGGCCAAACTTGGCCCTTTTGCCACAGTTCCGCATCTAGTGAGGTTTCCAAATCCATGCCACTTTGAATTTGGAATGGTAGTAAGTGACACAAATTGGTGATACATCAAACTCTAGTCCTCCTTGTGGGCCAATTCTTAATGCAAAATAGGAATGTCCCCAAAACCTCATTCTCATTTATAAAAAATGCACAAGAGTTCAACATTTAGCTGGGAGTAGGCCATGAGTGCTGTTGGAAATTACTATTAAGCCAATATTGTAGTAAGTAAATAGTCAAAAGACAGAGAAAGTGGCCAAAACCATTGCTCCTCCCATTCAGAAAACCACATCTGTTATAATACCATTAGGGTAGCAAGACACTTTATAGAGCTAAGAAACTCACTCTACTGTGGAAACACTCCCTTTCCTAATACACCACGGGCATCACTCTTGAAATAAAATGATAGAATCAATACTTTGTCATACTTGTTTAGCTTCTTTGGGGAGAACAAATGTTTTTCCTCACCATGCAGCAATGCCTTCACTTTGTGGATACTTTCTCACTGATGTACAAAGTGCTTTATGCACAAGTTTGGTTTAGGAATCCCATAAGCTCTGGAGTTCTGGAAGAGTAACTGGGGCAAAAATCATTGTAACAAGCACTTTGCTCTCAATTTTGTTTTTTAAGCATGCTTTGCTGGCCAGTGTCAGGGAAGGTTGTTGGACTACAAGGACCTTCGATGTGACACAGAATGGCTGCTATTATGTAATCATATCACATCCCAGTGCCAATTGGCATGGTCTGTGGAATTCAGCTGGTGGGCTGTATGCCTTGCTTTTTAATGAGACCTTATTAGACCTGAATTTCCAGTCCTGATATTGGGTATGTTAATTGGAAAGCTATTTAAAAGTGCTGTGACATGAAGAGGACTGCAAGTCTAGGCAAGACCTTAGAGATTATTCAATTTTCTGTTATTTGTGGATGCATGTCAAACCCACTGCACTCTCTGTTCTATCATCTCTGATTTGGTGCCTTTGAACACACAACATTTGCTTTGACTGCTTGAAGGGGAAGGCAGATTTTTTGAGGACCAGAGTTTTGGGTGTAGGTTTCCTCAGAATGGTCTGAGACTCCTAATTATCCATTGGAGCTATTTCTTTAGCTGATCTCCATCGTGCCAGGCATACCTGACACAAGTTCTGCTCAGTCTGTGACCCACAACCGATCTAGTGCCTCCAAGATTATGTTTCAGTGATGTCTATTAAGTGGGTCCTCTGTTGGCTACTATACTTCTCTCCTGTGTGTGAACCAAGAAATGTAAGCACAGGATGAAAAAAAGGGCCATTTTTGTAATTATCACATGAAACCACTGAACTTGTGACTGGTTTATCTCTCATTAAGAGCTTGTGGCTACACAGGATGTGGTGACAAAACATCTAAAGACACCTGGGCGAGCCCTGTGGGGGATCAAGTTGGAAAATCTCTGCATAGTTGGTCATTTTGGGATTAGCTGGATCATGGGAGGTTTGGGCAGCCTGGTAGCTCAGTTCTCTTCGGCACCAGGGATCTTCAGCTTCACAGACTTCCCAGTACCACTAAATCAAACATCCTCAGGGGCGAGAGCAGTGAGGAAAAGGCCTTCAGCATCTCATGTGGAAAAGCGACTTTAGCGACAGGCGTCTCACAGCTGCCATTCCCACAATCGTTCCCCTTGTCAATACCATGACCTTTCCGAGGCGGAAGCTCCTTTTTATTACTCTGTGCACTGGGGTAAACCAGGCCATGCTGTGTTATCTACCCAATTTATCAACACTATTTACAGCAGGTCCATTCCACTGTCTGGCTTAACTCAGTGCCCAGAGACTCTGCATTGAGAGAGGAGGCTGCTGCTGAAGAGAAAGAAATGTCAATTCCAGCCTAGTCCCCTAAAGTGAAATAAAAGAAACAAAGTAAATAAGTAAAGAGAAGTAAATACAGTATCTCCAGGGTGATTACGTCTTTCTACTCCAATACAGGCAAGCACAAAACCAATAGAAACACCATCTTATCCTCTTAGTTATCACCACACACAGAACGTCATCTCTTGGTGGCCTAAAAAGAAAGAAGCATGCCACATCCATCTTTAATGAATATGACATATCTCTCACCTGCTTGTATTTCAGCCACCCCAAACTGCTGAAAAATGTGATAGGAGAGTATGTTCTCCTTGCTTGCCCTGAATCATGAGGATGGATTAAAATGGTTCTTGTTCTGCTTTGTTTTTCAATGATTTCTCATGGTAATTTTGTTGTCTTTTTGCTTTTCTGGGCTCTAGGGTTCAGGTTTGACATCAGTTCCCCAGAACTTGTGATCAAGATGTAATCTTTTACTCTTTTTAAATCAAAGAAAAACAGGCTGTTACATGCACAAATACTTGTGAGAGCTGTGGGTAATTGGAAAGCACTGGGTATCGTGAGAGTCACTGTCAAGTCACAAGTGTGGCAGTGTGTTCTCCATCACACTTACATCATTTGAGCCTTGAGCCTGCATTTCTATCAGGTTCAAATTCTCTGATGTGGCAAAAAGGTCATACCCTTCCTCTGTGGCTCTGCAGGGATGCTCAAGCCGTGCAAAGAAGGGGATGTGCTCTGATACTTCACTACATATCTCAGCAGATAGCTCTTTGAATCATGTCCTCCTCCTGTATGATCTGTACTGCCCTCTCCCTTCAACAAGGATCGTGCCATGCCCATCCTTACATCCTTCAAATGATTTATATATTTATTATGAGTTTATCTGTCTTACTCCCCTCCAGCCTGGATTGATATCAGTCCTTGATAGCTCCACTAACTCAAGACTAAACAGGTAGTCATCAATATCTTGGATTTTGTCTCCTATTATTTAGGCCTGTATTGAACCATCACATGGATGGTCCATGGGGACTGTGATGAACAAAAGAATTTATTTGTTTCCCTACAGCTGAAATATGGCCCCCACAAACCCCACAGCTGTGATGTATCACAGTGTCTGGACAAACTCAGAAATCTAACTCAACCATGTCCTCGCAGATTTACAAATCAATCAGAGCAAAATCAGGGGACGTGGTGGAGGCTGCTTTCTTAAATCATATGTGAAATGTGGAATTAAGAAAATAGCAAGAAAAAACATGAAAGAAAAGACCTGTATATAACAATCAACTCAGACAGAGTTCACTGAAACTAAGGGCTCTGTTCATGTTTCCTACTATAATTACACTTCATTGCTGCCTCTCTGTGATGACTGCCTACAAACCAGCCCTTGACAGCCCTCCCTCTAAAGGAGTCTCTATAGTTTATTGCCCTCCTGGAGCTGGGAGCTGTACCTGTCTACGTGAAACACCCAGACAGATGCCTGGCTGAGGCCCTAAAGAAATATCAGCTTGCACATGCCTTCAAGTAAAGAGCTGCCTTCTGGCTACTGTGGACTTTGGCCATGAAGGTGATACAGCAGCTGACAGGAAAGGAGGTGACCAAAGAGATCAAGACCACATTCTTTTGATGCTTGTGAGAATTTCACCAGGGGTTAAGGGATCCAGGTCAAGATAATGTCTCATAAGGGTAAAGGCCCTTAACATTGCACTAGGTTTGCTCACAGCACGGCTGTTGACAACCTCAGGTTCCCCACAGCAGGAGCAGGAAGCCCTGGACACACCCAAAGGCAAAGCAGAAAGAATTTAACAGGACTAGATTGTGCCTATTCCAGAACAACCCTCCCTCCTGTGATTCCCTTCGTAACTCCCTGCTTGCTTACGCTGGTGAGCAGAATCCTGCCCGTCACTGGTGGTGGGTCGTTCCAGGGTCGCTATCATTTGGCTTTCGGTAGCTGCCTCCTAAGAGTCTCATGGTCATTTAGGCACTGCCAATGTTGTGAGATGCCTTTAACACTCCTATCTGATTGGCAGTGAAGTGTGACACCACTAGCACTGAACTTCTGCAGTGTCTGTTAAAGATAAGGGGGGGGGGAAAGAAACTTGAATAATTTATGTAGTTAGTTTAATTTAAATAATTTATATGCTAAGCATTGCAAACAGAGCTGAAGTTGATAATGAGTCCAAGAAGCACATTTTGAACTCAGTTGCAGATTCTACTGCATTGTAATTCTTGCAGGATACGGGATTTCCTAGCAATATAAAGGCCTGGGAGTGTAAACAAGGTAGTTGCTTGAAGAAGAGTCTATACAGATTCCTTCTTTGCCAATTACCACCAGATCATCTTATGTTCTCTACAGTTTGTTCAGTTTGAACCTCTTAAAACTATCAAAAGCTTCATGAGTTTTCCTGAGCTGAAGAGAGAAGCCTGGCTCCATTGTTTGACAAATAACAGTTTGTAACTGGTGTAATCTGTAATCAGGAATCAATTAAAGAGATATCAACAGGAAAGGAAAGATAAGGGAAAACCAGGAGAAAATCAATGAACAACATAAGGGAATTGATCATTCAAAGGGTCTTTCTTAAGCCACTGGGTCCTCTCAGAGGAATCTTTGCTGCACGTTGCTCAGGTTTTGTCTTATCTTCCTCAGCTTTTTTGGTCCCTTTTACACAAGGAAATCCTTCCCTTTTGCAGTAAAGGGTAAAAAAAATGTACATCCAAGACCCCCACCTTCCAGGTTCACTGAGTGGCCACTGCCTTTTGTACTTAGAATGCAAGAGAAATACATCTGAGAGGTTGCTTAGAGCTAAAGAAAATTGATGCTAAACTTTGTGAATTCTTGCATGAATTCACAGGGAATATCTCCAGGAACACTTTAGAAGATGTACATATCCTCCTCAGGGATGCAAGCATCAAAGAGATCACTAGCATACACCTCATGAAAAATAATTTCCCACAAATCCTTACACAGTTTAAGAACCATCTTTGTCATAGCAGACCAGCTATTTGCTACCGGCTTCTTTTATCAAGATTTTTTTTTTCTGCTTGAATTTCTAATGTCCTTAAAACCATACTTACTAGTTTCAAAGAAGCCACTAGAATAGTGGCAATGAATCCATATTACCAACTCCAGCAACTGCTTTGAGTGTCAGAATATTTTGTGTTGATCCATGACTCCTCTCAGAGTTCTGCAGTTATGTGTACAAATCACAGGTTTTCAGCTAAAAAATAAATACCTTTCCAGACATGAATTGCTGTGAACAACAAAAGCTTGAAAAAATGAACCAAGTCCTGAGCCCTGAAGACTTGAAAACTACAAGAGACGGGACAAGAAGCCACAAATGTAACCACTAAGAAAAAAGAAATGTTTTTAAGCTGATCAGTGTAATGATTTTTTGGGAGTCTTATTCATCACTTTCGAATGTTTGTATGTTGGCACAGTTGTGAAACCATGAAATGCTTCAGAGCTTTTTCTTGTAAAATGCCAAGGTTTGTGTCATTTCCTCTCATTGATTGTACCATAGTTAGGGAATTCATATGCCCAGTGAAAACAACACTGATGGGGAAGCATAGAACTGGTTTCAGGATCTTTTCAGGATCTCAAGGTGTCAAAGACAAAATGTGAGGAAGTCTGGAGGACACCATCAGACTGCTGAGGAAGACAAAGGTAGTCTGGGCTCTCTTTGAGCCCCACAGGTGGGTTTGGGAAAGATCATACAGGTACAGAAGAGATAGTTGTGGTAACAGCTGCCTCCAGTGAAGGACCTAGCTATATTCCTAAAAGTAGGAAAGGTTTTGGGAAACTGTGGCCATCATCTCTGGGAGCAGATTTTACTAACTGCTAGAATGCGCATTTTCTTGTATCTCAGCCAAAGCCAAAATGAAGACTGAGTATTCAGATAAGAGCTCCTGCACACCACACCTAAACTTTCTCTCTGAGCCACCTACCCTTTGTTCGAAAAATCATATACTTCAGTATCTGAAGCAATCATCCCACTCCGGTCTGCCACTGACTTTTAGGGTCCCACTTTTAACAGGAGGCAGAAACTTTTTGGTAAAGCCAGCGCTTTCCTTTTCTAAATGAAGTGTGGGATATATGACGACGAAACCTGCTCTTTACTAACCACAAATAAAAGCAGCAGAGTGTAGCTGGCTCCTCTTTGTTCTGGCAGTTTATTTCATAAATCAAAAATACCTCCAACCCCTCCTGGTGCTGACCTAGATGAACTCCAGAGATCATTTCCAACCCCAACTATTCTGCAATAAACTGAACCTAGTTGAACTATCTTTAGAAAACACAGGCTGTGGGGGGGGGGACAAGGAACTAGACAGCTGAGTATGTTTCACAGCACTTCAGCGTATAAAGGTGGCTAGAAACAAAACTTATCTCTTGAGTTAATTTCTTGTCCAATTTGTCAGCAAGTGTTCTGAAGAAAAGGAATTTGGATTTACACCACTGCTCAGATTTCATTCTAGCCAAGGGTGAGATAAACCATGGCAAAGAGCAGTAGACTTACCTACTTTAGCATTAAACATTTTGGGTTTTGTTGGTTGTCTCTCCGGGTGAAATTCTGTGGATAGTAAAAGAGACAACTGAATTTGCTGCACTGGACTTTATAGCATTGGTTCTTGTCTTCTGCCAGGTAGTGCTTGCTGCCTTGGAAGATGGTGTTCTCCCCATTTCACCCTCATAATTCACAGGGTCAGTTATGCAAAGCTAAACAGAGAGAGTAGGAAAATTATTTCCTGACCCTATGCACTGCCAGCTGAAAAATTCCTTTATCTTTAGCTGGTGATGTCTTGATACCAGCAGAAAGATAGTGCAAATGCTGGTAAATAAAGGGGTTTAAAATCCATTACAGCAAGATATGTAGTAAGTTTTCTTTCCATCAAGATCTCTTTGTGTTGTTCAAAACACAAGCAGGGATGAGCCTTTCTCCCAGTGGTGGGTGGTAACAGCCAGAGCTCCTCTGACCTCTTTGCATCTGACAGCCCTTTCCCTCTGCTCTTTAGGGAGGGAAAGGCTGAAGGTCACCTCTGCCTTTCTTGCTTCCTTCCCTGATGCTCTCTGAGAAGAAAAGGCCTGAAATTCATATCAGTGACATCAAGTACAGGGTCTGCTGTGCTGCTGCACTTTTAAATTAACAAAGCATCCAAGATTGTCTCTCCTCCTCTCTCTGCCTCTTGGCTTCTCTCTTCCTCGTTCAAAGCTAAGCTGACCAAGCATTTCCTCTGCCTGATTCCCACCAAGGACTGAGCATCCCTGCTCTGCCCTCCCCACAACATGCTCGTCTTTCTCCAGTCCTCACTGATGATGGGACTTCAGCAGAATAGTGGGAGAAGAAGATGGGGAGAAAGATGATCTCATGCATCTGTCTCTCTTGAAATACCCAGTACACCTCTCAGTTTCTTTCACAAATCCTCCTTTCCACATATCTGTGCTTCTAAAAATGTTTTCTATTCCACCCTGCTCTTTGCCATTTCCCTTCCCATTTCCTTAAAACCTCTTTATACAGTTTGGTTGGTTTTTTTTTTCCTTTCCTCTCCTTCTCCAGGAGGAGATAGAGTTCACCAAATTAAATATTTCACCATCTTTCTTCCTTCTCACAAAATTCGCCACCATCACTAGCACCACCATCACCACCAACCTGGCTGTGTGGTATTGTAATCCTGGCTGACCCAAGGAGGAGATGGTAGAAGAGGAGAATACACAGCTCAAAGTCACCATGGTTGGTTTTTTCATCACTTCCACTTATTGGAAACAGCAAAATGAAAAAGAAACAGGGAAGGAATCAAAAGAGGCATAGAGAATGTTTCTCTATGAAGAAATGAGAGAGCTGCTGCAATCCACTTGCAACTACTGTTCTTTTGCTAGAATCAGGAACCTCACAGACATGACATACAACTCCTTCCCCTCTCCTGAACTAATGCATTCAGGAGATGTAATTGTGCATGATGTACATCTACAGCTCTGAAGCCTCTCACTTTGTAAAGAATATTAATAATTTCCTTTTTTTTTGTGTTGGTTTTTTTTTGTTTAGCTTTGTTTTGTTTTTATTTTTGAGAAAATCCTACTAAAAAAAGAAACCTGAATTGCTCAAGTCACTAAATTTGCTCAAGCCCGAGGACTGCATTCATTACTATTATTGCATTTAATTAGTAATAATCATAAATTATGCAACAGAAAATAAGTCATGATCCCTGCCATAAATGTCTCAAAATCCAGTAGGCTTGTAGATTCTTAATGAAGAACACTGGTCAAACTCACTGACATCACAAGCATCACATCAAATAAACCATTTGTGTGTGTTGGTGGGGAGAGAGGAGAAGGATGTGTTTTTGTTTTGGTTTCTTTTGTATTTTTTTTTTTCGTCCCCTTCAAAATTATGCACAGAACACTTAATTCTACCTTGCAAGAATGTATTTTAGGTCAAATGTCCCCTTTTCTCTGCTAAACCCACAGATCATTTTCTCCTTTAAATGGGGATAATTATCTGTTGTTTGAAAAAAAGGTAATTGAAGGACTTCTGATGAAAGTGGAATCTTCCCACAATTCAAATAATAGTGCTGAAAGCCATTTCTTGTGAGAGCAAGAGTTTAGCTGTCTTACATCCCCATCCTTCACAGGGCTGGGCTCCCCTGCCAGGCTACAAATCCCACGGTGCCCCCCATCCACAGCATTTGCCTGAGGCACCGCGACAGCTCAGGTCTGGCCGCTTGGAAATTGAATTTCAATTTGAGGAAAGTCTAAATGTTTTTCTTCAATCAAAGATGTCAGACTAAAAAAGTTTCAGTGTTTCCAGACCTGCCGGTGCCAAGACGGGTTTTGATATCCTGCCTTTTCATTCCGATCCAGAACAAAACCAAATGTTGACAAAACTGTAATTGCTTAAGTCAGCTTTCCTATTTGTGTTCATTTTGTTAGAGAAAGGCAGAAGGCTGTGAGGACATTTCCACTTTTGCTTAGTTCACTCAGGAAGTTTTAAAATAAGGTGGAATCTGTTGCCCTCTTAAAGGAATATTAGTGTTTGGTTTAACTATTTTAAGTAAGGCCGTGGTTAAACGTTGTGCAGGTACATGGCACCAGCTGAAGGATCACAAAAGCTTCGGGCACATAAAATAAAGTGCTGATCTTAGATACTGCTACTTCAAATGTCTTTGATGTTTTTGATGCTTTAACTGTGTTTCAAAAAGTTTCAGACTCAGCCTAGGGTTCACATAGAATCTGGGATTAATGCCCAGTTGCGGAAAATCTATTTTCTATTCTTCTACATAAAACTAATGTTAAAACTTGAAGACTGTAGCAGAGCTAGCTGTTTCACTGATGTAATTTGAGTGTGTGCTTACACCTCATCTGGACATATTAACGCCACGGTGTTTAATGCACAGTTCCTAGATTAGAGATTTTTGTGCTATACATAATTAATTGTCCTCTTTCAGTTGACCTAAAGTAACTCATCAAATAAGTGTCCTTAGATCTGCCACCCATGCAGGCAGAAGAAGCCACAAGGAGCCTGAAAGGTGGATGGTAACTCATAAGCTTTGGTAGCTGGATAATTTCAAACCACGTGGCCACACTTCCATCCAGTATGATTACACTAGTACAAGGCAGTTGCAGGTTCTTTCCTGATTTTAGAGCCACGGACAAAAGTAACTGCAATATCAGATACCTGTGAGATGGCACCAGTAATATTTAGTCATCTCCAAGTTAAACATAGATTTTTCTTAACTGCTAACCCTGCCCAATTAAATTGTGATCTGAGCACTAAAGAGCCCATCTCAGTTTTTGACATAACTGCAAAAAAATAAACGTGCCATACTTTATAACATGCAAATGGCTGCACAGGGAGAGCCTGTGGATCCAGGCAGCATGTCCTATCTCTATCAAAGGCCAGCAGCAGATGTGTGGAAAAACTCCACAAGAGCAGGTGCTGATGCTACCTGGGGACGTCTTCCTAGCCTTGAAACTTAATTGATAAAATTATTGACAAGGTGTGTGATGCAGGGTACCATCATCACACACTTTTCTTACAGGGAGACTGACAAAGTGAAACAATCATCCTTCCGCCAGGGATGGACTTTGCAGCACTCCCTCGGTGACTGACAGTCCATCATTGGGCTTTCACATTGCAGCAAGGGAAGGAAAGGCATTTCAAAACATGTTTGTGAGACAACAGAAATCAGCAAAGGATACTCAAGGGCAAACATAGCACCTGAAACTACTTGTAATTCACATTTTGTTCCTGAGGAGGTAGAGCATATTGGCAGTGTCCCTTTAACTGCATTGACACTGCAGAGCCAGCAGCAACAGATTCTCCCTGCCAGTAACCAAGTCAGTGGCGACTCAAAGACACACTGGATTAGGGAAAAGGCAAGCATATTGCTCCCAGAGCCTTCACTGAAATAGCTCACTCTTTAATAATATTGTTCTTCAGTACCCTGTTTCTCAGATCACTTTGGAACTGGACTTCCTCTGTTCCCACAACACCCCTCACAAAATCTAACCCGTTTCCAATGAACACAGAAGATCAAATACCTGTCCTGAATGCACCTGAGACGCAGCCGCAGCAGGTGTGCACCTCCAGGATAACATGGGCTTGGATGACAGACATCCCTTTTTTTTAAATGCTTAAGAATAGCTCCATGTATAATTGAAATATTTCTGCCACGCATTATCATCGCTCAGTTGATCCTGATATATGACAGCTGCTAACTAAACAAGTAACACGGGCAATAGCACAAATAATGTGTTTTAAAACCAATCTAGGAACTGAACAGCTGAAGCAAGGCCTCATTGTATGGATGATTATGCTGAGAAGGAGTGAAAAGCTGCCTGAACTGTACAGAGTTCAGCTGACCTGTGGTCTCAATCAAAACTCTTTAGACAGTCTTTTAAATACCTAAAGCTGATGAGGTCAAAGTGCACTTAGAGTCACACTTCTGACTCGTGTGGAGAAACCAGCTTGTGTTCCCAATCTGTAAGAAAAAGAAGGGCAGGGAGAATAAATCTTCCCATTTACTCCAATGATTTTGGAAGATGCTCTTGCAGAACAGAAGTGACCTTTGCAGAGCGGCACAAAGTGACTGCCTGACAAGTTCTCTTTTCACACCTTAAGGGAGGCTGTTCTTGATTCTGTGTGGCATGTATCCTCTACTCTCTGCAGACCACCACTGAAATCACCTGAACTAATGCACAGAGAAGAAAATGCAACCCCCAGTCATTCGTTCAGCACAGAGGGTGACAGAAGAAGACAATCTCCTGTCCTCAGCCCAGGGATGACTATGGTCTGAACCCCAGCAAAGATATCTCCAGGACGAGCATTAAAGATGGAGGGTTTGGATATGTGTTAGCACCAAGGAGATTTTAGGGCAATTTACCTGTCTCTGCAGACAATTTCTTCTTAGAAATGCCAAGGACTGAATCACTTCACTACTGCTAAAAATATCTGTTAAAGGAAAGGATGGAGACTGATGGAGAAATGAAAAATGGTTATGAGCCATGTTCTGGCCATTTACTGGCCATTAACACCAGTCTAAAAGAAGTCATGCTGTATTTGGGTGATATTTACCCTCTTTCCTTCAACAGTCAGAACCCAAATGCATCACAGCCTAACAAAGCTAAATGTATGTATGGGCAACAGTGACGGTCAGCATGAACCATGGGCACTTTGGGTGCTGAACAGCCAAGCAAAGCTTGCAGGAGCAGTAGCCCACCCTACTGAGACCAAAACAGCTGTCTTAATGAAGGCAGGAGTGTTGTTTGAGAACATCTTCAACAGGGCACATTTATCAGGATGGGCAAACAGCCAGGGTGACACAGCCCTCAGTGGAGAAGGGGACCTTCACAGTCCAATCTAGATAACTGTGGTGGCAAGGAAAGATGTTAACCCCAAATTAAATTGTTGTAGTCACCACAAGGGCCAAACTTCTTTCTGCTCTCTGTTAAAGTACAGGGTGACTTGTGAGCACTGCACTGCTTTCAGTGGGAAAATCAGTTTTCTGACTGCATGAGAGAAAAAAATGTCCTGAAACAAACCAACAGCAAAAAAACCCCTGGGAGGCAGTAGGGAAAGAAAGCGGTGAAGGGGTCCAAGGGCGATGGTAAAATGTATATCTGTCTCCCTAGACACAAAAACACCCTACCCTATCTTTTGAACCAAAATCCTGATGTTGGAAGGCTTGCAGGCTCAGAGGAAAATAACTGTAATTTGTGTGAAGAAGGCATTTGCAGCAATTCATTATAATTCCTTGCTTGCTGTCACCCGTCTCTAAAGTCACTGGCAATGCAGTACTTGTGTGAAGTTATTAAGGCCAAACTCTCTTTAGATTCATGGCAAGTGCCGAATGACAAGGCGAGAGCCCAGGCAGTGATAAAGTGAAGTGACATGCCATACCCCCTTCCTCTCCCGCACCCCATCACCACCATGCCAAGGATGAAAACACTGCAGATTTTGCAAATGAGAGCCACCTCTCCTCTCCCTGCCCTGGGCTGAGTTCTGCCTGACACGCACACATCTCCTTGAAGCATGCATCCAGAGGAGGGAGCAGGAGGGAGTGGAGAAAGGCAAAGGAAAATGTGCTTTTCCTCACTTTCCTTCCACAAAGATCACACAGGTTTCTCTCAGAGGTTCCCAGACAGATGGCATATATGTGAGATACAGAGATAGGCAAGCTGTGCAGAGGAGAGATCCAGGTGGGAACTTTTCAGCTATATGAGATAAAGACACCTCTTAAAAAAAAAAAAATTTTACATCTATATATATAAATTGATTGCCAACTTATCTATATCTAGGTTTATCCCTCTGTGTTTCACTGTCCATTTTAGTAACCCCTAGACTAGATAGGGAATAGACGAATTTCTTACAGTCGTACAGACTTCCAGCAAATAAAATATGTAAGGAAAAGGCGATCACTCTGGAGATCAGGGCTCCTGTCAAACTGCTTTTGTCTGTCCCCTCCTGTTTTTTTCTTGCATCCTTGGCCTCTATGTTTTTTCCTTCCTCTGCCTGTCCCTTCTTTTCCTAAGCTGGGCAGAAAAATCAGCTTAAAGGATAATACTGCTCAGCTTTCAGTAGGATAACACAGCCAGCCCACGGGGAAGAGAAAACCTCAAACCCAACCAGAACGATGAAAACAAGCAGGTTATTAAAGGTCCTCCTAAAGCAACAGCTAAACCCATGTTTGCAGATACTCACAGGCTGTTGCTCAGCAGTGAGGATCTCTGGTTCAAATCCGAATGCTTGCCAACAGCAGAGTTGTAGTGGGAAAATATCCTCTCCTCTCTCCTAGTCCCTTACTCTGGAAAAGCCATATGCTATTTTAGCAGTATAAGGAGGCTCTGAGCACAATCTGTCAGAAGCCAAAGAGGAATCACCTTGCCCAAATGATTTCTACAAGTTAAATTAACCTGCCTATGTTAGGATTTAAAACTGCAGCAAAACATATATTGCCAAAACTTCAAACAGATGAGCAAAGCCATTATGAGGCATCTGATGGGACGAGGTGTGTAACCACAGTTCACCCTATTATCACGTAATGGGTCATGGTCATCCCTAAAGATTTCCTTCACACTGTGGTACTGATGACCCATCTCACCTCCCCTGAGGCTGGGGAGAACATGTAGACCTTTTGAAGTACGTCTGAAAATTTAATCATTCAAAATCTTGGGAAAGCAGCCTTGCAAAAGTCTTCCATAATCAGTGCCTGCAGCCAGGGAAAGGTCTATCAGCAGCTGCCCCTCACTGTTCTCCCAGGAGGAAACACCAGTGCTATTGGCTCTTGTGATCTTAGCAGGGGAGACAGGTTTTGCCCCTCAAACACCTGATGTTCCAGATGAAGTCACCTGCTTGACTGGACCAGATAAGTATGTGAGGCATGGATGCTCCATGACAAGAAAGAAGAGGGGCCCTGGCTCCCCAAGGGATCAGGGAACTCTTATTCCACTGAATTCGACAGGAGTTGGGTCTTGAAACGTACTGGGGAACCTAGGAGTGAGTTAACTCTGAACCAAGATTTAAGGCTAGGTCACAACATAAATGTGCCCACTTGTTTAAATTAAAATTGCCCATAACCCTTTTATTTCCTTGCATCTGATTCTTCCCTGGCAGATGACAAGAAATTGCTGGTCGTTTGCGGTTTTTCTTGCAGTGAAAAGCCACAATCAATCACGCTTTCTTCTGACCCTGCAGTTATAGGGAAACAGAATGAATTTGAGCTATATTTTCAGACTCCACAGGTTGCTCTGACTCTGTATTTGGTGCTGCATCCTCCCTCTCTGCTTCCATGTTATAAAAGATCAGGACTCTCTTTTATAAAATAGTTCTGGCATTTCCATTATCACACATGCCTGAGAACAGGGATGCGATTGCACTGAATTGTGTGAAAAAAAGAAAGGAGAAGGAAAAAAAAGAAGAAAAATCAAAGCACAGCCGAGTTGATTATTTAAAGAGCTGGGTGAAATTTGCCATCCTTTTAAAGCATCCTGAGCTCTGGAATATCACTGTGTCACTTAATGTTTGCAGTTAAGTATTTACAGATCTGTTTCCATGGCAACCGATTCTTCAAAGTTACTTTTACAATTCTGTTTTCTAAAATGTGTTTCTTTGGTTGATTGCACAGGGATATTTGGAAAGCAGCCAGGTCTAAATCATGATTTTTTTCCCATTAAGGAGAGGTCCTTTCTAATCATGTTTAGCTAGTTCTTTGATGGCTTTATCTTGATTCGAAAATGTATTTTGGTTTTTTGTTAGCAGGTGGGAGAGGGAAAGGGGAAAAACATGAACAAGCATCGTGGGACTTTAGCAAAGAAAAAAAAATAGTGTTGGAAATTAGGAACGTGAAATAACCTTGTCTGTGCTGATTTTATTTATCCTTTCCTTGTTTAGGAGAGTAGGCCTTTAACCACAACAAAATAAATAAATAAATGTCCCACTGACAGCTTGAATGCATTTTGAGGCCACAGGAGAAGATGACTCACTTATTAATTAGTCAGGGAGATGGCAGCATGGGGCAGGATGATGAACACTAGAAACAGTGCAGAGACTGAGACAGGTGGATTCAGTACGTGCGAGGATAGGCTGCCCCCAGCTGTACCCAAATACCTGAATGGAGCAGCTGAAGGTTGGCCCCACCAGTAATGAGGAACCTCGAGAAACAGCAGCAGGGAAACAGTCCCAAACTCTGCCTCAGCTCCCTTTGCAATGGTGGGCAAGGTAATTTAAAGTGTGTCTTTGTGGAGATGTGAAGAATGTCTTGAGCCCACGGACCCGTGCTCTTCCCATCATGGCAGCACCATCTCCCCATCCCTCTGTCTGGTCCCCAGTCCTTCCCAAGCACACAAAAGGGGGTACAAGAGCTCAATCTAGAAAGCATCATGTCAGGAGTGGGATAGATGGGGAAGGGGTGTATATATTACTTGTCTTGACGTATTGTCCCTACCTGAAGTCAGAGACAAATTTAAACTTGTCAGGATGAATGTTAAAGGAGTGTGCTTAGCAGTGGTTAAGGAAAGGTGCAAACTTTGGGCACATGTTGGGGGAAAAATCAGCCCAGACGTGCCTGTAAACCTCGCCACAAGTAAAAAGTCCTGCAATGCTCAGCAAGCTGCCTCCCAGGAAACATTCAGGGTCAGGCTGGTCTAGGCTCTGAACAACCAGATCTAGCTGAAGATGCCCCTGGTCATTGCAGGGGTGTTGGACTAGATGACTTTTAAAGGTCCCTTTCCTTTAAAGGAATTATTCTGTGATTCCATGATTATATGATTCTATGTCCTTGCTGATGGAGAAAGGAAAAGTATTACGTTCTTTGGCTGGACTCACCGGTTGAGCTGGAGGTGATCCTTCAATATCATTAATAACCACTCTGGTGCTACAGCAAGTGAGGGGGGATATCTCAAGGGAAAGGAAAGGGCCAGAAGACAGAGTATTGCAGAGTAATCAGAGTATCACAGAGCATTTCCCAGAGCAGATTGGTGGGGTATGTGGCATTGATAAAGTTGATTAAATATGGACAAGTAATTACAATATGATGAAGAGGGATGGGGAGAGACATAATCTGATCCATATTTTCCTATGCTTTGTGTGAGACAACATCAGATGGTCAAATCAAGGAATGAGGAGTCAGGACTCTTGGGCTCCCTTCCTCGCTCTGCTACTAATTAAGCATCTGAACACTCAGGCACTCTGTGCCTCCAATCACCTAAACTTTCAGAATTGTTGCCAGATTCAGTTAATTACTGTCTGCAAAGAGCTTAGAAACATACAGGAAAGATGTTAGACAGGTATCCTGGTTTTAATGTTAAAGTTCAAAATATTATAATTAGAGAACTGAACAGAGGTATGCACCTGAAACTGAAGAAACAGAATTAAAGGAAAAGAAAAAGTGAAAAAAGTGAAAGAAAGCAAAGGAAGAAAAATTTGGAAGAATAAAGAAAAGAAAATGAAGACTTCTAGGCAGGTGACAGGCCAGGTGAATTTTGGCTGACTGAGATAATAAGCCACTCTTTTTAAACTTTTTCACTTTTTCCTCTTGCTGCAGAAATGCTCCATTAACTCTCAGGAAGATGATTGACCATTTGCCCTTTCTAGACAGAGCTGAAATAGTGGAAACATCATAGCAAAACATATGACCCAGCTTTTGGCACACCCTGTGGCTCCAGACCTTTAATGCATAACAGTCTTGGAATCTGAAGGGAGATGACCAAGAGACACTGCCTTGCTACAGTGTTTATTAAGAAGACAATAGCAATGAAGAGGACCAGCAGAAGTTGCAGGGGGCAAACTCCTTCCTTGAGGAGGATGGAGGGTCTTGATTTCTCCTCATTTATCTACCCTTCAGTGTATTGAGTGAAAAGAAATCTTCATAGTGCATGACTGACAACAAGGAAGAAACAAGAAGTGGGTATGGTCACCTCGATGAAAACACAGGAAGGAGGGAGGAGGGAGGAGAAGAGGAAAGGAAAGTCAAAATTAAATGTAATAATAATGGAGTGTATATTTTTAATTTTAGCTGGCTGGTAGGTGTTCACAGCCTCACAAAAGGGTATCCAAATCATGAAAACAAGTGGTGATAATAACAGGCCTTACACCTTCTCTTTCTTTCCCATGTCATTTATTGGCTGGTTCAGTGAGTAAATGCTGGTGTATGAAAAGGGAAAGACCTGGCCAGCTCGCAGCAACCGGCTCTTGAACCTCCAAGCTCAAGACTGCAGTTGGAGAAGGAACAGAAAATCTTATCAATGATCAAAGATAAGGATTTTCTGCTTCTGGAAACTGTCCCTTCCCTCCTAAAAGCAGCAGAGGCATATCTTCGTGTCTAAGTAAAACAGGTCCAGGGACCATTCTCTGGCACTATGTAGCTGATGTATTCTGACCACATTCACAGTAAACAGGTCTGTTAATTTGTGTCGGTTCTGCTCAGAGTTGCAGGAGAGAAGCCCCACATAACAGAGCAGTGTTCGCAAAGCCTGGAAATGAGGGGATGTGCTAAAGCCCTGAGGTGTGGCATGAGGATGTATCAGCACCCATGAGCATGCAGAACCTGTAGAAGCACAGTGGAGGGCGGAGCAGGGTGGAAGGAAACAAACCTGGCAGAAATTAATCCACCCAGTTTTTTGGGAATGATCCTTGGAATGATGTGTGCCTTCATGTAGGTACCTGTGGTCAACTTGGACACAGGCCAAGGCTATCAAGAGATGTGCTAATGATTCACCAGTGTGGGAAACTGTAGGGCAGGGCGGAGGCCAACATCCTGTTTTATTCACAGGTAAAGATGTAGTGATTGTTGACCATAAGATAGCAGCAACCTGCTGGCCTTCAGTTGGTCCTTGTTTTACACACTGTGGAGAAACTCAAAGACAAAAGACACCAGTGTGTAGGTTTTCTGGGGCTCTCTTTAACACTGTACGCTATTATTTCATTAGGATACAAGTACATGTTTTTTTCTCCTTGTTTATATGGGAAATATGTCAGAGAGGAGTCAAGACAAACTAGGCTTTCTCTCATAAGCTATGCTCTATAACACATTCATTATTTTTATGAAGACATCTTGGAAAGAAACTTTTCTAAGCCAGCAACTCTTTAAGACTTTCATATACAGTGTAATAAGTCTTTGTCCAGTCCTTCTGGAATGAAACAAGTTGACTTCACTAATAGTCTATTGAGTTCTCACATCTCTATAAATAATTTTAGTTGCAGACATTTAATTAATGTTGTAAATATACTATTTACGATGTGCTTTGGGAAATGACTAGTTCTCTCATTATACATCGTGTTCTGGTTTATTGTTTTACTTTGCCTTGCTGCAGTGGGCAGGTGCCTTGCAGTTTCCACAGCAATCACAGCCCTTGCTGTGGGGGCTCTGCCTTCCTATTCACTCCTGTCACTGGAGAGATGGGAGCTTACCATCTTCCTGGGGTCTTTAGGCACCTAATTTAAATGCAAATGGAGTGAATAGCATGCAATTGAAGTTCATCTAAGAATTAAGTGCCTAAGTGTTAGATGCCTACCCTGAGCTTGTCACTTAGCCTCCCTATGCAGCGAGAGGGGAGCAGCAAAAACCTGGATATCCACCTAGAACTGGTTGGGTACACATTCATTGCCTGCCAATTTTATTTTACTGATCCTAAAAGAAAACCATCTCAGACTTCTTCTCCTTGACTTGTAAATGCTAAAAATAAAAGGAATAGGAATCCTACTCCTATGTAACAAATAGATACACAAGGGCCTCCACATTTCACAGGATTTTCTTCACATAGCTACAGTTAGACGACATGAACGCTCCCTTCTGTGTTCAGGCTTTGATCCACACCTGTAGCTCATCTCAGAAATGTGCTGTCAGGCTTGGATTTCCAAAAAGAAGCCAGAGGTCTGAAAAACTTTGTTGGGATGAAAGTGCCCATCCATACCAGTGAAAAGCCAGGACTGAGTTTTCAGGATAATGCCATTCCTGGGGTGGTAGGATTGCATCCAGCAGAGAGGGATTTGTAACAGCTAAGTCTGTTGGCTACATTGCCAAAGTCCTCACCATGTTTTATGCAGTAATTTCCCTCAGAGGTTCTGAAACTTCTTACATAACTCACTCTAGTAGAGCTGAAAACTCATGTGATGTTTGGCATTATCGTGACTCAGAGGTTTCTTTTTTTGATCGAGTACACTAAGGCACATTAGGTAATGAGGCAACAAGGAGCACACAATGAGCCAATAGAGCACCTGACAAAATATAAAACTGCATAGATGATCATGCAGTTAAAGCACCCACCTGGGATTTACATACACACACACTGTAAACCAGAATATTTCATTTTATCAAATTAAATCTCTAATTCCTCTCTGTACAAAGTGTGGTGGTGTTCCTTGTGCTTGGGAAAGCTGCTCTGGTGTGTTGGTGGAGCCTGTAAGCCCCAACACGTGCGACGTGCACACACGTACTCACACACACACTCACAAGATAGAGTCTTCTGCCACTTTTTATCTGGCAACATATTAATCTTGCATTTCGCATTCTCTAAAAGCTTCACCATTATAACATAATTACTGCTGAAATTGACCTTTAAAATATATTCCAAATTTCAAATGTCTTTAAACCCCTCAGTGAGCACCATTTTTCAATTTCACATATTGTTTTCTTTTTTAGGAGAAGTGGGACAAAAGATGGGAAAGAACATTAGAAAATGAATGTCAGCATGTGACATATGCATATAGTGATAAAGCAAAATCTTGCAAAAATTTACCTGGGCATTCTAATATCCAATCTTCAAGCAGTTACAATTTCCCTTAAGCTAAATTAAAATGTAATAAGACTAACTAAAATGTTGCATTTGTGTCTCACCCTTCCCTAAAGTAATTCAATCAATAAGTTTAGCTTCACTAATATTCAAATGTTATCTGAAACTGGCAATATTAAAGTTCAAGTACTCCTCAGCCTCTAAATACATTTAAACTACCTTTATTAGAACATGCACTTTCCTAAATTAGTATTACTACCTAAAATTGGTTGTGTTTCTAACTACCGTTAAAGGAAAACATAACCTTGCCTGAAAATGAGATGCTGAACTGTGTGTGGAGGCAGATTTTTGTAACACAACATCTGAGACTGAAAATGTGCATGTAATAATGCACTGATGAACTTATGTGCTCACATTACTGTGAAAATAAGAAAATATGAAAGCATGTGGTGCAAATTCCACCTAGCAGCATTTGCATCTAGCTTTGTTCCTTCCATCTCCCTGTCCCAGGAAAGGGAGGGGAGAGGACCTGGAGGAGAGGAGAGAAAACTCCCGTCTCCCACGGGGTATCCAGGGGAAGGACTGCTGAGGAAAGGCATTGTCTCTTTGGCCACAGGAAATCTTACACGGGTTTATCAAGATGACTTTCAGTTGTGGGGTAGCGTGGAGAAAGCCTGTCTGGAAAAGATGGCTCATGAACCTCTCACCCTGTCTTCTCCCGCGCAGACAAGCGTGTGGTCTTCACACAGGACCCCTTGTGCAGATATGGCTCTGCTCACCCTTGGAAGTGCACACTCAAAGAATGCTTCACAATCTCAAGCCAACAAAGCCCACTTAGACTGGGGTGGGAGGGAAGGAAAAAAAGCAAGAGGCAACTGTACCCACTGAGGACCCTGATCTGTGAAGAGCTTGCTGCTCTTCAGAGGTGGTTTCGAGCACACATGGGGGCCAAGAGCCAGAAGACAAGCATAGCTCTGACTTTACACTCAGCTCTCGGCCCCTTGTGTGGTCTGTGCTCTGTCCTATTGACAAAACTTCCTGCAACCCTGAGCAAACCCTGGGCCTGAACCACATCTGGCAGAGGAGGTATTGCCTGCATGCTCTTCAAATATGCATAGAATCAGAGAATGCTTTGTGTAGGAATGAATTGTAAAATCATCTAGTTTCAACCTACCTGCCATGGTCAGGGACATCTTCCACTATCTCAGATTTCTCCAAGCCCCATCTAACAGTCCTTGAACACTTCCAGGGATGGGGCAGCCACAGCTTCTCTGGACAACCTGTTCCAGTGCCTCAGCACCATCAAGTTTTGTGAAGACCTTTTCCTACCTGACCAAGAAGGTGCTGACATGCCGAAGGGATGCAGCCTCAGGGGACCAGCTCCAACCTTGGGAGCCACGCAGGCAATGACAGGCAGAGAGTCACACAGAGGTGGTGTGACATAAAAGAGGACAGCCTCACTGAAAAACACTGGGTTTGTGTCCATTTACCCCAGCTGAGGACCTAGTCCATTATTTCCAATTAGGTTTGATGGAGGATTAATCCAATCTCAAGTGTCAGTGTTCTGCCCCCTGACAGCTGCTTATGGCGTGACGTGCGTGCTGTAACCTGCTAGCCCACCTTACCTCTTGCTTTATGAAAAAAATGTCTTGCAAAGTCAACCTTGGTAGAAATGAAGACAAATGAAAATCTTTGGAAATCTCATTAGTGACCATCCAACAGCTTTGGTGAAAGGTAGAAGGTTTTTGCTTTCCCTTGCACACACCTGGTTAGGTTGTGTGGTTTTGTTTGCATGTCCCACGCTCACACACACCCCCCTTTCTCTTTCATCCCTTCTACAGGGCGGTGAGATAATGCAAATAAATTGCTGCGCCTACTTTGCACAAAGGTTTACATATTGTTCTGTTGATAACGTTTTTGGTATGCCTAATAGATGTAAGGGGGAAATATCTGTCTGTAGCACTTCTAAAGTTTGTGTATTATCTAACTAGCTCATACTGCTTTAGAGGCTTTAAGCCCTCCATAAGAAGTCCTTTTGCCTGTGAATCTTTTATGTTACACCTAGGTGTCCTCATTATAAGGGCTCTACTATTTGACAAGCAATGCTTGTCTCTACAGTCGGTGATGAACACAGCATGACAGGCAATGTGTGCCTCTGTCCAAAGCACTGAATCACAATAAAATGGTAAATTACTGTCTGTCATAGCTAGAAACTGCAGTGAGTAATATTCAATTCCCTATTCTACATAAGATGAGGTGGTGGCGGGGGAAGGGTGCACTCATTTGGTGGTGGTGGGAAAAGCTTTTTTTTTTAATCTTTGCAGTTGAAAATGTACCTGGACACTGAGAAAGAAAGCTAAAGAGGGGGTTGTAACAGGAGGAAAAGGATGAATTACTGGCAAATGAAGTTATCACTAGAATATTTTTGGACAGCATAGAATTTGTTATTGTTTGGGGATCATGAGGACAGAGATATTTGCAAATGGGATTCACTCTTCTCACTCTCTGGCAGAAATACGGAATTCAGTTTCGATTAAAATGCAATAATAATTGTGAGTTGGACTGTGTGTCACTGCTTCTCTGAAAGGCCTCCATTAGAGGAGCCTCTATTTTAAAACAAGCCATTCATCATCGGAGTATAATTTCCAGTAAATATATTGTTTGTTCAACTGTATTGCTAGAGATAATGTTTAAAATTCTCTCCTCATATCTCATTATGAAATAATTGATAACAACATGACCATTTCTTTTCATTCATGAGGCTTTTTTTGTTGTTGTTTTTCTCCCCCTCTTCCTTTAAGGCAAACTCTTGAAACAATCAATATCAGCAGTTTCAAAAGTGTGATACAATAAATAAATCTCTCAGACAATGACAGAGAACATCCTTATTATAATAAATTTACCATAAATAAAACTGTGTGTGAAATTCCTAAGAGCCATTTTACATGAATGCCTTCAAATTTTGTGCAAGGAGAGAGAGGAAAAGGAGAGGGAGAGAAGAGGACAAAGATGTGTATTCAACAAATTGCTTCATTCTCAAAATATCTTACATTTGGCTGGCTGTGTGGTGCATGAAAAGAAAACTCCTTCCCCCCTGCAGAAACACACTGCAGTGTTTGGAGTCGTTTAATTAATATTGGCCTTGGTTGCCATGTATGAATCCTTTTTTTAATAAGACACATTGCTACAGCAGAGTTTATAACTTAACTGCTGTCTCACAAAACACTTTTGGAGTCTTTATTTTGAAATATTTTAATGGACCAAAATCAATAATGACCAGCTGCTTTTGCCACCGAGGTCCAGTTTTTAAGTGACCCAGCACGAACATACCAAACAAGTTTAAATACCAACACAAGTCTGAAATGTAGTGTATGCCCTGCTTGGTACATACCAAATTTCCTATTTTGCAGTCTTTTTTTCTCGTTTCATATGCCACAATTTGGAATTTCATGTGAGGCTGAATTTTCAGAGAAAATTTCTCCCCTCCCTCTCCTTCCCATTCCCTCTGGCTTTCAGTAAAACTGGGGCTCCACCAAGAATCTGGCATCCAGATTTCTCATGCCTAAAACCTGTGCTTTAATTTAAGTAGGTATGTAAGAGATTTGCTAAGGAGGAATTGAGCGTATTGTGAATCTTACAGAGATGTTTCCCTTGAATTTGAACAAAGTGCTTCAGATGTCTGCACAACACACCAGAGTAAGGAAGGGCAGATTTTTGTGCAAGACTTGTGATCCGTTAGGATTTCATATTGGCACAGGGACATCATGGTACAGAGGTGGTAATACAGGCAGAACCTAAAAAAATGGGCTCGTCTGAGTTTTGGATTGCTTAGATTGAAGTGCTTTGCTGAAAATCTTACGCTTTCCTTCTGACTTTTGCTGGTGTAATCTGAACTTCAGAACTATATTTTTTAGGCAGAAAAGGAGAAATAATACCTGGTAGGTGGTATATGTTTTGTTATTAATAGTAATACTCGGCACTCAGATGTCACTTTTCATCTCCAAAGCACTTTACATAATTAACTAATTCATCTTCACCATCCCTGCATGAGATGGAGCTTTTCACTGAGGCAGCACAGCAGCTCATGTATTCAGGACTGACTCTGCTCACAGGGACCAATTTTGGGTGAAAAACAGCTGACTTGTCCTAGGGACAGGAGTGTCTAAGGAGCTTGTGCATGGATAAGTGCAAGTTTGAGACCATCTAAGGAACCTGATGGTGCGCAAGTCCATGGAACCTGATGAGGGGGCATCTGTGAGTCCTGAGAGAAATGGTAGGTGAAGTAGCTAAGACACTGTGCATCATTTTTGAGAAGTTGAGGCAGCTGGGTAAAATTATCAGTGACTGGAAAAAGGTAAATATTCCCCATTTAAAAAGGGAAAAAAAGGAAGGCTCATCTCTGTGTCCAGAAAGATCATGGAGCAGGTACTCCTGGAAACTATGCTAAGGCACATGGAAAATAATGAGGTGATAGGCGACCGCCACCATGGCTTCACTAAGGGTAAATTGTACCTGACGTATTTCATGGCCTTCTACAGCTGGATGAGAGCCCTGGTGGATAAGGGAAGAGTAACTGACATCATCTACCTGGATTTGTGCAAAGCATTTGACAATGACCCACAGAACCTCATTGTCTAGACTGCAGAGCCATGGGTTTGACAGATGGACTGCTCAGTGATTTAGGAACTGGCTGAATGGTTTTGGAAAGGAAATGGCACTGAAAGACTTGAGTATTTCAGTGTCCAGCTGAAGAGCAGGGATGGGTGGCATTCCTCAGGGGTGGGTGTTGGGACCACCACTGTTTGACTGAAGGACCATTTTACATGAAAATATTGGCATGTGGTATCCCAGGAGACACCCCAAAGCTCTGCCTACCGGTGTAGAGAGGGATACTGTGCAGAGTCTGTTCTGGTGACTCCCCTCTCTAGGACTGCGCCTGTGTCCTGATGACTCCCTGGCCCTCTGGATACTTGGGGGTGGGTTACCAGTCTCATCAGTTTATCCAGGCCTACAGCACCTACACATCCATTCAGAGCCATTCTCTGCTGTCAGTGGGAGCTGCTGGAAACAGGGTGCTGTTTGATTTAGGTCTCTTTTCAGAACACACACATGAGGAAGACTCCTGTGAAATCTGCCTTTCCTTGTGTTTGGGTTGACACCAGCCCTTTTAAGCAAATCACAGTGGCAAAGGGCAATGTGTGGAGGCTCCATATATTTGCTGACATGATTATATTATCTTCTTCTATATTTTTCTTTTTCTTATATGATGACTTTTGCATTAGGACTTAATCCAAAGCACATTGAAGTCTGCTTTTCTGCCCTTTTTGCAATGGGCGTGCCTACGGGCCAAATATCTCCATCCTCTCTGCAAACAGATTGGAAGAATTGGTTTAATCCTGCCAAGAGCTCAGACATGCAATGATGACTTCAGTGGCATAGGTCCTGACCCTGCGCTAAGGTTCATAACAGGCATCCCCCAGTGCTAAACTCTGGGGAACAAACAGAGCAAAGCAGTGGAAGCTAGTTTTAGGGGACAGCAGAGGGCAGAAATTCCATGCAGGCACCCTGCTGGATTCTCCTTTGTCCCCACTGGAAAAGAAGACTCAGAGACAAATGACTTTTGCCACAGGCTCCACAAAGTGGCACCAACAATTAGGCTGCAAGGTCTCCCCATGGATTTAGTGCTCTGCTGACTGTGGGAAGTGATGAGTTTTTTCCTTGTGCCTGGCTATCCGCACGTGCATGGGAGGACCTCTCTGCCAGAAGGCGATTTTTCAGAACTTGCAATGAAAGTCAAACCATGCAATTAGAACGAGTGGCTGTACTTAAAAGAGAGATGTAGAACACCCAAGCACACGCTTGGATTTATCATATTGAAGGAACATAGTCCTTTTTCTATGCAGTTGCACTTTTTGATAAACGGCCTACATTAGGGTACCTCAAAGGTGCTCTGCATCATTAATTACCAGGGTGTATGCTGAAGAGGAAGTTAATAAAACTCATCTCTTGCATGGAAGTGAGAAATCTTACTACCTGATGATTCCTGATGGAAGAAGATGTTTCTGAAACCACATGTGCAACCTTGTACAGGTAATAATAACAAAACACTCAAGGGAGTCTTTTGTATCTGAGGATGTCATTTTTCTTTTTGATTTATAGGATACTAATGGCTTTTCTCCTTTTCTTCTTTTTTTTTTTTTTTTTTTTTTTGAGCCAAGCACTATGGTAAAAATCAACTGATGATGCCCAGATTCAGAGAGTAAAAGAGAAAAGAAAAGAAAACAGAACAGAATAAAATGGGACAAATAAGAGTCCCTCTGGGAGGAATGCCAGCCGCTAGTTTTGCTATTATTATACTGGAGAATCTTATAAAACTCTAGCCATTAATAACGGGCTCTGCCAGATATTGATAATTTATTCAAATTGTAGGTCTGGATTTGAGGGAGCAGATGTTCCTCATGCAGACACTTTCAGAAAACGAATTCCAAAGAAACAAAATAACATTCGGTGCTATCAGTAGAGAGGAAAGGCAGTATTTTAGTGTGCAGTAAACATCTGGACTGCCTTCTATTTTTATTGCCTCTCTCGCCCCTGTTCTTTCCTACCCATCTACTCTTACTGCTGGATGATTCTGTCGCTCTTCTTCTTTGATATCAAATAAATAAGTAAATACTCTGCTTAGCCTCCTGCCTGTGTTAGAATAGATCATGACAGATTTCACCAGGGGTAATGGGACCTGACCAACTTCAAATCACTTTGAGCAGGAGCAAAGCCTCCAAATAAGCCACCTATTAGGAAGAATAAAAATTAATTTTGATCGAGAAAAAATTTTTTTCCTGGTCATTTCAGTATTTTGATGATGCTCTACCCAATATGGAGCTTGGTTTTACCCTCCAGCAAATTCACAGATGTTCCCACTTTCTTTCTCTCTCTCTCTCTGCCTTGCTAGGTTGGAGGAAGGCTGAGTATTCATAACCCCAAAATCTCACTGTCACAGATGGTCCAAATTGAAGCAAGCTGTTCTATCACCTTCTCCAGTTGTTGGCTGCTCCATTTGAAACCACCCTCGACATGGTGCAACAGAATGTGCTGTGTGTCCAAAAACTGTTAAACATATTTCCTTGGGCACAGTGACAACTGTTGATGAGCACTAAACTGCAATGCTTGCGACCAGTGGTCCTGTCCTCTCCAAAAGAGAAGCTAATCTCTAGGACCAAGTCCAGAGGTCGTAGTGAGATCATGTTGGCCAGATCTTATCCCTGGGAGATCACTTTGCTTTCCGCAGATCTGTGTGGTTCTACACTGTTTGGAAACATAAGTAGGTCCAAGACTGCCAGGGGAGCTGGGATGGCGGTCTAATATTCAGCTCTTTGCAAATGACTGTACAGAATTACACTCCCAACCAGTCCCATTTTACAATTCCCATCCATTTCCAGCTAATCTCATGCAATAACTTGTCTTCCAACCGGTCGCACGTTGCCATCTGTCTCTGCTCCTGACTGATCCCAAGTTGCCATCTGCCCCTGGCCAGCCTTTTTTTAGCTCTACCCCATTTGGAGAGGTACATAAATGATGATGCTGAAGGATGTCAGTCCTTCAGACTGTCTAGTCCAGCCCCCTGATGGACACCTGGGTTTCACAGCCTGCAGAGACCGAGGCACAGCCCTCCCCATCACACATGCAGCTTCTCTCTTTGCAGTAACTGCTACACAGGAGTGCTTGCCAACAAAAGGAACCAAATAAGGGTTAGTCCAGGGATCTACACAACAGGATGTGGGAAGTACCCGGGAAGGGAAGGAACAGTCACAAGCAATTTATTTGCAAAGGGTGTGAAAATTTGGTTGTGGATCACTACACATGGCAAACAACCCTAAAACTAGTTAAGACTCCCTCTGTTTGCTCCCCAGCTCCTGTGCCCATTGTCTGCAGTGACAGGCATGCAGGGAAGGCTCTTGCATGGTAGGAGCCTAAAAGTGATCATATCTAATTTCCCTTCAAAGCTTGAGTTACGGCTTTTGAGACCTTTTCGTGAAGAACTCGCACTGCTTCTGAGGCTGTCACTCTTGGAAGTATTTTCCTTTTGTGAGAGAAACAGAGCGTAGCTGTTGCAACATTCCTCTGGGGTAAATTGTCTCCTTTTTGTCTTCCCTGTGTTTACGTGACAGCAAAAACCTCCAAGTTTCACTCTGATGGTGACAGCACTTCACAGTTCAATAGTAGAAGGAGAATGGAGTCATCAGTTCACTTCCCATCCTTTGCAATGCTGCCTTGGCCTCTAATGCTGCACTTCCCATGCATGACGTATGGAAACGAGTGGAAGAATCAGAGCCTGAAAAGTGTCTCCTAATTTTTCCTATGCCCAGTTACCAGCTGCCACTAACTTTGCAAACTTTATTGACTACTGCTGTGTCTAGTGCTAAGTATCTTCAGACTTCATTCCAAGTAATAGGAAAAAAAAAAACGAGGGGCAATCAGCTAGTTCCATGATGAATGAAGCCCATGTCACTCAGAGAAAATGAATATTTCTTTGCAATAATGACCAGATGGTAGCAAGACTCAGATCCAAATTAAAACATGCATGATAAATGCCAAGAAAACACAGAAAGACAAAAACCCAACCTGGAGTGAAATCTCTCTATAAATCTTTCCCCCCTACAACACAGGCACTTCTAATGGGAATTAAATTATTAAGAGATGTTGCAAGGAGAATACAAATGTGAGACTCTTCCTCCTTCTTGGAACTTTTTGAAAGAGTATTTCAGCACAGCCAGCTGGCTTTTCTTCTCCATATGAGACAGCACTGGGCTGAATAGGATCTTTTCATGTAGAAGCACAGGCAAAATACTAATCCAGAAAATAAATTATACATTGGAGTTGGCATAGAAATAGCATATATTTTGCCTTCTCTAGAGTTGACCTATGGAACTCCTTGCTGCAAGAAATTATTGCAGCTGAAGGTCTTTGAGGACTTAGAAAGGGGGTAGTATTCATAAGTAGATGATCTTTAAGTTCCCTTCCAACCCAAACCATTTTACGATTCTCTGATTCTCTGATTCTCTGATTCTCTGATTCTCTGATTTGGAGATAGTAATAGTATTCAAAATTATACTATACAGAGGAAATGTGGGGAGTGGTTTTACAATATCTTATTTCCAGGTGGGCAGTAAAAGTAAATTACTGGTGTTAGAAAGAAATACTGTTATGAAAAATGTAGAGTCTGCAATTTTTTCTGATATTTTTTCATGAGGTGTATGATATTTGAAAGTGCTATGGTCATGACAAAGAACAAGAAGTAGTGCTGGAGCTGAACTAATATGGCATTTGCAGGGATATTTGAAGGAAGTCTGTGTTTTGGCATCCTCCTGTATGTCTTCTAGGTGAGCCAAAGCCTAGCCCTTCACTGTCCAAAAAAGCAATACCCTCAGAAACTTTATTTTTTAACCTCCTGTTTCTGGTTCTGCATGATCCCTTCTATGCCCCCTTCCTTCTATTTGCAGATCTCATGGTGACACAAAATAGATGGACTCTCATGGGGATGTCCGGCCTCTCCCTGTCGGCATTGACATCTTTTCCCAGCACTAAGTTAATGAGAAATATTAAATTATAGAGGCGCACACACTCTTTGGAAAGAAACACGGTGTTTGATCCTGCCAAACTGCCAAGCTCTACTTAAAACCGATAACAAATGTTCTTCCCCAGCAAGATGTGATTAGCTTTTATACCTGTGCAGATTGTACAAACACACAGGAGGGAGCTTTTAAATATCATTGATTTGCCTATTTGAAATTATTAATTTCAAATTCGGCTGGAACAACCTTTGCTAAATTACACTGTGCCAGTGGGAGTTAGAGGACCCACAAGTCTAAACTTAACTTTAGAATGGGAGGAGGGAGGGCTAAAGAAGAAGAGAAAAAAACCTGAAACAACTAAAAGTCCATTTAAACTCAGTAGGTTTCCAGTTAATTACATTTTCACACCTATCCCAGTAGTTACAGATGTATTTATAATGTATGCCTGCCTCTGTGGTTACTGAATACTGCATTCTCCACGGACTCTAAGAGCCAGGATTTCTTTCCTACATCTAAAAGACCTTCCATTTTAATTGCAGTCACATCCAAATACTGCCTGGGTTCAATTGTAATGGCTCAAACCAATTTTCCTGACTTCCCATTTCCCCCCTTTTTCCCTCTCTCCTCTCCTCATATAAAAGGAACAGCTGGATATCCCGTGGGGAGACATCACTGGTGTCTGGAGAGGGACACATCCACTGTTTGACTGTGCAGTGGGATAGATGGACTCAACTACTCACCACAGCAGTCTCTCTCCATCCTCAAACAAACCTCAGCTCTTTTGGATGGGGATACACTAATTTATCCTCTCCACAGCTCCTTCCAGGATGACAATGCACCCCTTTCCTCTCTAAAGCATTTCTCTTCTTAAACCTCGCCCGAGGTAGAACCCTGGGATCTGCTCTCCAGGTTGTAGGTCCCACAAAAGGGGTCACAGCTGAGATTCAGCCTTTCATCTCCAAGCCACAACTTGTGTCCCACAGCTCTGTAGAGCAGCACAGATTCCTCCAGAAGTCAATTGCCCTGTCTTTTTTTCAAGGAGATGAATTGCCATCTGGAATAACTTTTCCTCTCTGCTGACTTTTAAAGGAGCTGTGGGTGACTAGCTCAGTCCCAAATAAACTTCCACAATACACAAATTCTAGCTGAACTTAAGAGACTTGTCAGGGCCATTTGATGAGGCTATTGTTGAGAGAAGAACTCAGTGTGAGCACACCTCAGTTTTACTGAGCCCACTTTGTTCCTGCAAGGAGTTCCTACACCTTTGGAGTGAAGGAACAAGAAGTGGAGATAGAGAGTTATGCAGATAGTCTCCATTTTCTCTTCCTGTGGAATGATCAACTTTTTGTGAGCCTGATCCCTTGGGCCAGAAGTCCCCAATTCGTCTGTTGAGCTCTGGAGGAGAGCCCCATTGTTGCATTCCTTAGCCTGTGTTAATTTCACTTCTCCAAATATCCTGCATATTCACCTGGAGCATGAACATATGAACGTATGTTCAACTGAACACATGAACAACTTCCCACTGGAGTAAGAGACACTGAATGACAGTGTCTGTTCTGAAACAGCCCAAAATTTTCTCAGGGGCTTTGCAGAAGCAGCTCTCACAAAAAAAAATGTTCATCATTGACTGCTGATATCTTTTAGCTGTAGAACTAGGGACACTTCCTCATCTTGCCTTCTCTACTCCACATTCCAAATGCAGACATGGAGACAGACTTCAAAAATAAAGCCAACGGAACAAAAGTGATCGTGTACCTAAATTTGTCCCCCTAAGAAGAAAATGTCGGAAGAGGCTCATTGGAGAGAAACTGGTCATATTGCTTAATGCGTGACTGGAAGGCTCTCTAGCATGCTGGTGCTGAGGGTGGGATGAAAACTTATTTGAAACAGAACCGCACTCAGGAGATTATTCACAGCTGCAGCATAAATGGTGAAAATTTACTAAAGTATATAGACCACCCAAGTATGCAGTAAATGAGCTTCACAGTAATGGAATTGCCATATCCCCATGAATTGTACCTCTGTAAGGCCACCCTGCTGTTTCGAAAGCAAATTCGGCCTGGATGGTAGGTGCCCAGGTGATTAGAATACAAGTCATGGTGAGAAGATAAACCATCTAACTTGATAAGGATACCGTAGACTGCTCTGACAGAGCAAAACCAGTGTGAGCATTCAAGGAGACAAATGGGTTGTAGAAGCATGGCAATAGCTAAGGTTTGCAGAAACACTCACCTGAAGTGATATCATACTATCTGGAGAACCAGCCTGTGATTGTTGTAAAAGGCAGCTGTTCATCTTGTGTCAGTCAGCATAGATCCATTGATGGCAACCTCTTTTCTCAGTAGTGTAATGTGGTGTTTCTTTGCTTAGTATAATGCAATATAATTTCAGACTTTTTAAAACATCAGTGGAATTACTCAACTTCCACCAAGTGAGGGTTAGGTTGACAGCCTTATGTTGCACATTCAGGATAAGGCAGTGTTAAGATGACAGAAGCCACCTTAACCTCCGTCCCTGACATCTGAATATTTGACTGCAGAGCCACGGCATTGCTATAGTGAGGTGATCTCCCAAAACACATTGGCCCCTCCCAACAATTTCCATTTACAGTCATCTCCTTGCATGTCTTGAACAGCCTTGTGAACACAACTGAATGCAGCCTTCCTGCCCAGCTATCACAGCTGATCAGCAGGTGGCAAAACTGATGCAGTAAGATGTTGGCTGGTTCACAGACATCACACAGGTTTACCTCTTTTTCTTACCGATTTTTCACTTTCTCCCTGATTACACTTTTATCAGCAGCAGTCAGCATGAAGCCAGAGCCAGCAGCTTGTTTTTTGTAAGCTGAGGGAGGTCAAAGCACCATGGTCATCTCGTTGTCCAGGGAGGCAGTTTGGGCTCAGGTGTTTTTCCCTTGTTGTCCCTATTGTTTTGTTACTGATGTGGACTGGCACACTGCCAGCCCTGCCCAGCTAGCATGCACAGCTAATCCCTGGGCATGGTTTGGGGTGTACCACAAGCCAGGAACCCTTCCCAGAAGAAAAAATGGATAATGCCATCTGGCTTTAGGGAGAAGAATATTTCTAGAAGTGTGGGCATGAGTTATGATGGTTCACCTGCCTGCAGAGGAAGTCTGTGGCTAGAGTAGAGGTAGCTGCTCAGCCATCCCTCTCCTGGCACTAATGGCATTGCAGTGACTTCACCTTTTTCTTAGCCAGAGCTGTTTAAGTTAACTACCTCCACTAAGGCATAGCAAAAAAGTCCTACACAGAGTGATTTGCAAGGGGGAGGTGCCTGTTGATGCTGAGAACATCCTGCTTCTGAGATGCTGCTCAACCAAGGGGGTGGATTTTGGTGTCCCCGCTGCCAGCTCACAGGTCCTGGATGGTGAGGCCAGGAGAGGCTGAGCAGGACAGGCTTCCCCTTGGAGGACAGGGCTCAGCTACTGTCCTTGTCTTTGAGTGCTTAGTCAGCAGAGGAGGGGAATGTGAAATGGGGAAAGACAGCAAGGAAGGAAAGCAAAAATAAACCCTACCAAACCAAACAAAAATGTTTTCAGTTCCAGTCAGGAGAAGAAAGATTGAAAATGACATCAAGTCAGCACTCATTGATTCGCTTTTGTTATAACCATTATATAGAGCCTTTCAATCCCTTATATTCTCCTGACTGGCAAAAGCTGTCTGAGCATCTTAACCCAGAGTCTCTGGGCCACCCTCTCCATCTTCTCTTTCAAAATTATTATTATTACTATTATTATCTTTTTCTCATTGTTTTTAAATCACTCTCTATATAACAGTTGTTTTTCACATTAAATAACATCAGATGAGAGCTCACCATAGTCAGAAGAATGAAACTGTCATCTCTAATTTGCCTGGCAGAAGCTGCGTTGACAAGAAGTTGTCTGTGGTTATTTAGAAATAAAATAATGCTCTGAGGAGAAGTGCAGAAACTTAATAGGACTTTAAAAACAACAGGAGCCATGGGGACTGCAGATGGTTCCTAGGCCTAAGGACTAAATAAACAATGATTTTATAGGCAAGAATGTAGCCTAGGGGAGATGGCCTCTAAAGAGATGTTCACACATATTGTGTCCAACATCATTAGACTGCCCGGTGGGAGCAAACGTTCGGCAGTTAAAGACATTTTGAAAAGGAAAAATCAGCCTCAAAAGATGCTTTAAATGAACAGGAGGTGGAAGAGCAAGCCGTCTAAAGAACTTCGCGCAGCTAAATGACTCACCAAACATCTGTCTCAGGGACCAATAATTTGAAACTGATTGACTTACTGGGTATAAAATATATAGATAAATGTAGAGGAAAAAGAAAAGTAAAAAACATCCAAAGGGGAAGGTGGGATTTACTGCAGGAAAACAAGAGATGGAGGTTGGTGAGGAAGGGGGGATTGGGAGGGGGAGATGGGAGATTCATGAATAAGTAGCAGTAAAGGCAGCAGGGATGAGCTCTTTCAAAGGTCCAGAACACAGCTCATATTCTCTCTCTCTCTGAGGTTTCATTTAAGCCTGGCACATTTGAGTGCAGAGAATAAAAAAAAAAAAAAGAAAACCTGATATTCACTGATTGAAAAAGCAAACACAGGGACCAGCTTTGAAAGGGATCCAGTGCTGCGATTTTGAAAATAAGGGCCTTGAAACAGCAAGTGCAATCTTCCACCCAGGGCTGCTAAACCCTTTCTGTCAAACCATTTACATTTATAAGGCCTTCAATCATGTAGTGGTTTTATTTTTTTCCCCTTTCCCCCCTTCCCGCCTCCCACCCCACCTCCTCTCTCCCTCTCTTTTCTGCAGAACACTCATTTCAGACTCACTCTTTTGTTACACCTGTTTGCAAGTGGGTATTTTGCAGTTAACTTCAGCTGGCCTCTTCATATTTATGGCTTTCAAGAAAGGCAGAAGGTGGGGTGAGGGAGAGAGCCAAGAAAGGCTTTCTGTAAAGAATGTGGTAAATTTTGCATCTAGCATTTTTTGGCTGGAGGGTTTGCTGCAAAGAAAGGAATGTTGATGTTGCAGCTGCTGCTGGAGAGACCTTTTTCTGCTATGGATTGAGAAGAACAGCGAAATCCCTATTGTGTTAAAGCCAAATCCTTATTTTTGTATCTTGACAGCTGTATATACAAATCTGTTAGATTCCACACATTTTCTTGTATTAATTACCTGGGAATAAGATTACATTTCTAAAATAGCAAATTCTATTGTAATGGGAAAGAGCACTTTTTTTTTTACTTGGCAGCAATGTCAAAATACAACATTTTGACAATTTTCTGAGATTTTTCTCCGAATTTTTTCTTTCCCCAGATGAAAGACACTGTTTTCAATGATCTGGCATTTCCTAGCAAACTTAGTAACAACAGAAGCCAACCCAAGCCAAGCAAAATGCAGTTTAATGGAAAATTTCCAACCCTCTCACTGGACAAGGTCTGCTTTTGTTATCCAACCTTACTTTTCAGCCTTCCCTTGGAGTTGGCAGTTTAATTGATGTGAACCAGGTTGACCCGTTTTCTTGCTCATTTGAGGGTACTTGGATCATATTCAGTGTCCCTTGAAGC
This sequence comes from Aleadryas rufinucha, assembly GCA_013397815.1. Lineage (NCBI taxonomy): Eukaryota > Metazoa > Chordata > Aves > Passeriformes > Aleadryas > Aleadryas rufinucha. The sequence goes on along the minus strand of VZTH01014308.1, from coordinate 510,743 downwards.
AGTAGAAAAATAGCACCAGTGCTCTTGAAACTAACAAGATGCTCATCACCTTGGGTTTGTAAGACGAACACCAGATAAAGAGAATCAATAATCTATCTCAGAGCAGCAAAAACATCAGAGCAAGCCCTTCCACACAACCCTCAAAGGCTCACAGTGAGTCACCATCAGCAAATGCGGATCTTGTTTATGCCTCTCACGCTATCAGGATAACACACTAGAAATAACACTGCTATTTAGATCTTGCGTAGCATTTGTAGGCGGGAAACAACCCTCTCAAAGCTCTTGGCAAGGGTGGTTGAAGCATCACTATTCCCATTTTGCAGACTGGGCAAAAGTGTGACCCTTGAAAAGGGTCTGTGAGTCAAGCTGGAGACTCCCATGAGCAGCTCAGTGCCCCACCACCCCTACACCCCCTTGTCACCACAGCCATGGGTGAGGATGCCAGCTTTGGTTGAGGACACTTAGGGTGGACAGCCATTCCAAACCCTCACCTCACCCATTTCCACAAATACTCCATTCCCAGGAGCCAGCTTTAGCCATGCCAAGGCAGAAAGGGCAATTCCTAACACCAAAGGTCCAAAGCACCTCTAGCGAGGAAGCAAATGGTTGCTCCTGTTTGAAATGGGTGTTGAGGACCAAGCTTGGCTCTGCCCTTACTGCTCAGCCACCATCTCTGCATGTGACTTTCATCCTCTCACCTAAACCAGTATTTTCAAATGTGGGTCCCTGAAATTAAATGTCTGAATCCTTACTCAGACATCAAAATAGTTGGCCATCATCTCAAAGTTGCTAGGCAACCATTGGTCATATCCAGAGTCAATTGGACATATAAAGATGCAGAGGTACCATCTGCAAACGTGAAGTGATACCACCTCTGGCAAGCAGGCCATCCCTCTGGTCCCTAAATACTGGAGATATTTACTGCCTTTAAACACCTGAGGATGAACTTTCTGACCTTAAATTCTTTGTGCCTTGGTCCTCTCTGCTATAAAATAGTGTTGCACCTCACTGAGCATGGGCAGCTCAACTGCAGCGAGTCTGCAAAATGCCCCAGACTGCTCGGGTGAAGGAAACTGCAGCAGAAAAGAGGCAAAACGGGATGGCAAAGCAGGCAAAAGCAAGTGAAAGTCCTGACACACAACAATGAAGCATTGGGGCAGCGCAGGGCATAAGCAGCTTCCTTTTTCTCCGTGGCTGTGATATGTAATTAAATCCTCGTATTAATAACTGGCACTTCACGGACAAAACCCTGCCAAATTCATACGCCGATGCAGAGTCCTGTAATATGTGTTTGGAAAGCCATGTTTTGGGGGCTGGGGTGGGACGTGGGGGCTCACAAGCAGCTATGAATTTCAAAGAGATTCGAAACAACATTTGGTGTGAGGGTGACCAGTCTGGGGTCTGGCTAAGAGGTTTTTTTGCAACTGGGCAGGCAGGCTGACCAAAATGCAGTGTGCTAAGACAGTTGTTTTCTGAAGGAGGGAGCATGGCCCTCAGCCTGCTTTTGGGAATGTATGAGGGTGTGTAAACAAGAATGCATTGGTCTGTCACCCTAAATACCTGTTTTAGGATCAAAGTGGTTGTGGTCTAGGCTTCAGTGACACAAGATGCTCCGTACTGGTTGGCCTCAGTGACTGAGAGAAATCCTAGCAACATTTACTTTAACAGCCACCAGAAAGTCAAGAATCCAGGCATTTTTCATCTAGTACAATCTCCTGAATACAACAAAATTAAATATTTCACCCATCAGCTTCTGTGTGCAAGTGGTTTGCCTCTCTTTAGGAGAACATTAAACAGCAAAGGTTGTCCATGATTTCTTCTGTTGCCCCCAGAGCTTCCACAGATATCAATCAAGAGGTTCTCACTAAAGCAGCTATGAGGTCATCTCCTGTCTTTATAAGTAGGGTTAGAAGAGGGAAAATGCTCCATAGTTCAGATCAAGAAGAACCTCAGTAGAACGGAGCAATGATGAGCGACAGGGATTTAGACTCTGCTCTGCATCTGCTGGGTGAAGCTCAGTCCCGTGTGGGTGAGGAGGGTGGTGTCTGGTATGAAGAAGCAGCATGGGATACAGTAGATAGCATGGTACACCGTGGTCAGTAGCAGGTAAGAAGACAAAGAAGTGTGGCAAGAAATGAAACGGGATGAGGGACATGATTAGGGATATTATTATGGCTCAAAGAAGAATCAAAACACTTGAATTTGGTCAATCCCAGTTTGCCTGGCCATTTCAGTGGGATTCTTGTTTCTTTGCTCATCCAGGACTTTTTCCTAAACTCATAAATTCCTTCATAGTTATTACCATTTCTGTCTGCCTTTGCCATGTTGACCTAGATCTGAGTTTAAGAAGTGCAGGAATCTCGAATAAATGAATCCACCCCTATTTCAAAAGGACCAGATGTAAAGAAAAACTGAATTGCAGAAATTTGGGCAAATTCTTACTGTTTGCAGATTCCAAGGCAGGAATGCTCAGTTGCTTTTTTGTCTGTAGCTTCAGCTCTCTGGCCTGACCCCACTCTTCCCCTCCCCTCTCTTCTAGAAAATAAATTAAGAGAAATTCTGATGAGCAGGGACAGGAGGAAGCTGTGACATGTAAAATGGCAGTCTCTGCCAGGCTGTGCTTGCACAAACAACCCCCCCAGCGCTTGTGAAGGGGACAAAAGTGGGAAGAGAGAAAGCAGGAGCTATAAGCAGCCTGGCTATTTTCAGGTTCTGTTCCAGGCGAAACTGGTACTAAATTATTTACCAACCAATTGTGTGAAGGACTCAAATCCAGTGGCATCCACATGCGGCACTCATAACCTACTAACTGCATTAACGCAGCTGAGGATTAAGGGAGATTTGAATCAAAGTAATGGGAAAGAAATCATGTGCTGGAGTATTTAGATGTAGTCACTTTTCACGCTGCCTTGATGCCTAGGGACTCATCTTCCCCCTTCCCTGGCAAGTGGCCGCAGCCAGCTACTAACCATCGGTGCTGACAGCTTCCAGCTCAGCCAAGCTTCCATTTTGGAGATCGAATTTGCAGAGATGCAGCTGGGTCCAGGAGGAAAAAAAAAGAAAAATAAAACCAAAAAACGCACACCAACAACAAAATGAAGAAAGCAGACAAAGAGAAAGGAAACTAAAATAAACCCCCAGTGCTTTGGGGACTGTTTGAATTAGTAGCAGGGGGCTGGCAGTGGGAAGGGGAAGTCTGTTACGGGTCTCCCAACTTTTCCCAGATGATTCTGCTAACCAGCTGACATCTTTTACTGGATTACTGCCTGATGGGATGGGGAAACGAATATGAATAGTAATAAGGCAGAGAGCTGGAGCAGTTAATCTGTGAATGAACAGCCAACTGCTGCGGTTCTGGAGACAGACACCCTTCCCCTTGACTGAGGGAGGAGGAGGAGGAGGGAAGGGATCTTAGAATTCAGGGAAGAATAGCGGAATCAGTGACTACCTTTAAGATTCCCTCCTGCATTTTACCAGTGCTAGAGAATTGCTACACCAAAGCAGGACTATAAAGGTGCAAATTTAGCAGCCTAGTACTGATAGGTTATACCAGGGCTGCATGGTGAAGGGGACAAATGATTATGAGATCTCCCCTATCTTTTCTTTCTGCTCCAGAGCTCAGCCATGCTGAGGAAGAGCTATGTGAGTGAAGCAGAGAGAAGATCAGGATGGAACAAGTGCAGGACACAGAAGTCACAGAGGTAAGGGTTAGGGTTTAGGCCAACGTTGAGTTACCTGGTACACATCCCCAGCACACCTTTTTTTTTATTTTTCACAGGGACAAGTCCAGATTTTGTAATCAGGCAACATCTCAATGCAGAGGATACTCAAATGGGTCTCAGAGAACCCCTGGCTTTGAGAGTGAGCTTCATCCCATGGATCACCACTCAGACACTGCATGGAGTGGTGTTTGGTGACAGTGGTGGTGGGGAGGAGGTTGTTTCTGCAGAGCCAGCAAACCAAAGACACAATCTGCCCCTGCACAGGTAAACCCTGGAAGTCATCACATCCTCAGCTCACATCTGGGCCTTGTGCTAGCGCGAGAGGGGAGTTTTGGCAAAGACACTGAGGTGACATCTCTTCTGGGAAAGTTACACTGGGATCTTTTTAAACTCTTTTTGAGCCACAGCCACCCGAGACAGGTCAGACAAGGGAGCTCTGGTCAACAGTTTATCTGAAGGACACCAGCGCTGAGGATGCAGACCTGCACTCTGGGGAAGTCTGGGGTTGAGGGATGGGAGCAGACACCTCCCACTGAGCCATTTTTACTGCAGCCTTTGTAAAGCTGAGCCTGAAATCTTTATTCACTCCCAATGCCCTATGTAATGTGGAGTTTTTACATGTCAATCATTGTGACAGCTTCAAAGGGCAGTGTTTACTCTTGCTAGTAAAAAGTGTCAGGATCAGACCTTAATGATGGGAGAGGAAGGAGTCAAGAATTTCATTCTGGGGTTGAAAGCTCCAAATATAACAACTGCTCTGGACTTCCCACAAATCCAATAGTAGATGAAATCCAATGGGACTTTTTATTAATTTTATCCTGCAAATGTTTCTTTTCCTCTCTCTTGTGACAACTCTACATGACAGATCAACACGTATCTCTTGTGCTTGCTTAGCTCAGGAAGCTGAGGCATGGGCAGGAAGAAGAGGGGCATGACTTGATCTGGAGAGCCTGGATTCAGACTGGCATTTTAACCCTGGCACAGGAAGGTGCTGGGACTGACTGAAGTTCCAGGAGCTGGTCAGTCTCAGCTGCAAACAGGGCTGCCTGAGGGATGAGAGAGATGCACTGTAGGTATGGGGTGTAGGGAGGGCCATACCTGCACCTTTACCTCAATATATGCAGCACCAGCTACAAAAACACATCTTCCAAACTGCCCAACAACCCCCAGCAAATCTCGTTTGAGAACTACAGTCCGTTCCTGTCTGTGTGAATGATTAATGCTACGGACTTGCACGTACGGACAAGGGCTCATCAATATCTTTAAATGGTGATGGTTCTCAAATGCTTCACCTAATTTCAATGAATTTGCAAACCCCATTTCGTTTTACTTGAGCCTATCCCCCAAGGGCATACGTTGTGCAGTTTCTCTGAAAATGTGTATTGCTTTAGGTCTGTGCTTTGGAGCTGGTTAACCACCTACTTAGCCTGTCATTTGGGAAATTGGTTGTTTTTTTTTAAATAGTCTTAAATCTTATCAAAACATGAGTCCTAAATAAAATTCCTTCTGCTAACTACCAGTCATGGAGTCATTATTAGAAAGGGCAGCTGGTGGAGGATAGAAAAGCTGAGCTCAATGTTCCTATTTGGAGTGGACAGCTTTGTACTTAGCAATAAGAAAAGTCACTGTGTGTTCAAATTGTGTTTTCCTACATCTCAGCATTCAGCCTGATCAGAGTTTGACTTTCCTGTAGAGTGAAATGGTTGATTTAAAACCAAACTGTCCTTCTTTGATTAATAATAATAATAATAATAATATAAGTAACAGTGAAAAAAAGCAGTGTTCATGGGCATCTCTTAAAGAAAAGGAAACATTTAAAATCATGCAGGTGCCATTACACTCTTTTAAGCCAACACCTTATGAAAACAGGGTCTGAACAAAAAATCCTAGAACTTTTAAGCAGAATAGACTCCTCATATATTTTAACTTTTAATCATCCTATCAAGCTGATTAAATAAACAAAGAAAGTGGTGATTTATTTGGCTGAGGGAGGAAGGTGACAGGGAAACTTTAAACACATTCAAGGATTACATGTGATGGAAAACCAAAAATCAGGTAGAGAAGGTGGTACAGCTCAAATCAGTCCTTCTTTTGGACTACCTTGTTTCTATCTGACCTGTAGTGCCTTATGGTGAACAGATCCCAAATCTGCGCATGCAACAAGGTTTAACTCACAGTGGAATTGAACTGTCTGCCTCTTCTCATTATTTGGGGTACTGGAGAGTGTGCAGAGGAGGGCAACAGAGCTGGAGAAGGCGAGGTTCAGTTGGACATTAGGAAGAATTTTTTCACAAGAAAATGACAAAAGATTATTTCAAAAATCTTTCTTGACAAAAGATTGTCAAGCATGTTTTCCCAGGAAAGCCCAGGAAAGTTCTGGAGTCACCATGCCTGGAAGTATTTAAAAGATGTGTTGGTGTGGTGCTCTGGGAAATGGTGTAGTGGTGGAATTGGCAATTCTGAGTTAACAGTTGGATTCAGTGATTTTAAAACTTTTTCTAACCCAAACCAATTCTATGATTCTCTGAATCTATTCTAGCACAATACCCGAATTCCTGGATACAAAGCCAGAAAAAAAATGTTCAGATCTGAGTTCTCCTTTCAGTTTTTTTGTTATTTTTGGTCCAAGTCTAACCATCTTCAACACCGGTACAACTTGGAACAAGATCCAGGAAAAACTTTTCCTCTTCATGTTATCAAATCTCCCTCTGCTGTCAGATATCACTCTTTAATTTTGTTTTCACCCCTTGCACTTGAGAGTTACAATTTGAGAAACAAAAGCCATAGAAAACACAAATGAATCATACAGGCAGGTTAGGGTGAACAGCTCTTGTATTAGTCACAAAAGCCTGAAAAACGAGATGAATTATGTGCATGCCAGTCGTTGGGAGAAGATTCATTAGACTGCTGGGCCTTGAGCTTGGTTAAAATCACACCCTTTTAAATCACCCTGGGGAGGTTTTCTGGTGCTGGAGATAACTCACTAGAGAGTGACTGAGAGCGCTGGGGTCTAGTCAGGCTCTGACATGGTCAGCAATATGACCTTGGAAAAGTCATTTCCACCTCTGTGCCTTTGTTTCCCCTCTCATCTTCTCTAGCCTGGCAGAATCTGCGGATCAAGAACTGCTGCGCCTTATCAGGTGTGAATACATTGCCTGGGACCCATAAACCACTTGCAGAGAGCACCTGGAATTGCCACCAGCAGGCAAATGGTGGTGCTGAGCCCATACATGCATGAAAATGCAGAGAAACCACGGTACCAAGGTGTGATTCCCATTGCAAAAATCTTTCAGAGGGACAATGTAGTGAGGGAATTACATTGGTCTTGTGAATTAAACTGGGATTTAATTAATCATCCCAACACAAACTGAAGAGAGGGAGGAAAAGGGGAGCTAAGACCTCACCTGCCATACAGAAATGGAGGCTGGCCCAAAAGCTGCAGAAGTTTTACAGAACGTTCAAGGAGCAATGAATACACAAACCAGAGGCTGCATGTAACCAGCAGGCGAGATGCAAGGAGCTTATTAAATGTTAAGTATAAACAAATACAAAAAATGAAATTAAAAAGAGAAAAGATCTGAGATCAATACTCTCTCAAATACCCGTCTTATCAAGCCTGGCAAGTTGATTGCAGTCCAACCAAAATGACCTGCTGTGAATGATTCCCAATCCTTTTCCCCTTCATTTTTATTTTTTCATTCCTGAACTCGCATAATCTTTTATTGATATGATACATGTTTGTAGGAACAATGCTGCAGAGATAGTGGGCTTGCATCATTTCACAGGCAATGTCATGTTCAGGACTTTTGCATCCTGCCCACCAAAATACCGAGTGACACACACAGGATTTTCAAAGGACTCTAACCCTAAACCAAACAGATTTAAATAGGAGCTGGAAAGTCCAGGAAGGCAATTAAATTCACACTGCAAGGGCTATTTGGAAACAGGTAGAAAAGGTGTTTTTGTGCTCAATGCTGTTAATTTACATCGGGGGATGACCTGGCTCTTCATTTGTTACTTCCACTTTAACAAAGGTGAAGCTGAGGCTCAGAGAAACTAAATTCTAGTAGGGAAAAAACCCTATAGCCACCTTGTTGTCACTGAAGAGAATTAGTGACCGTAATTAACCAAGGAGGATAATTAACCATTGAGATTAGGGATGGGGAAACCTCTCCCTTGCTATGAGACTTTTCAAGGCAATTAGATAACTCTGGCTGAGCCATACACTGTGGGACAGATGCAAGAGTCACTATCTGAAATTCAGCACTGTGTGTGAGGCCAGGCAGTAGTGTCAAAGGCTACTCCAGCCTTCAAGCCTTCAAGGAAGAAGTGCAAAAATTGGAAGTGTTGTTGCTATTCATATCAGCCCTTTGCTTTATACTCCCAGTGCAAGACACCAGAGCTTATCCATACAATAGCAGCTCCATCTCTTTTCTGACTAAAGAGTTGCAGCTTCTACATAGATCTGAATTTTCTGAGTTTTCCATCCAATTTTTCTCCATTGAAATAGAAAACAAAACAAATAACTCCTCCCTACCTCAGGGGCTCATTTGACTCTCCATCTCAAAGGAATTTGGGAAGGAATATCAAAGAAACCTATTTAAATGGCATTATTTGGACACAGCAACCAATATGATTCAAACTAAACGATTGCATGAATGCTTTGCATGTATTCAACAACTCGTGGGTCATTACACTCCCTAATTGTATGAGTTTGACATGCTGGGTGTTGGGAGGCAACATCATTGAAATCTCATGGAGCTGGACAAGGCAGAACCTGAGGTCTGAAATACTTCAGATCTAGAGGATGTTTTGATTTGATTCAAAATCATGCATAGCAGTCATGGAAAGCCTTGTTCATCCCTTGGTCATTTGGATGAAAGGATGTTTAGGCAGAGATGGCTTTTATGTCCTTGGAGCAGCAGCCTACAGTCATTAGTGTTGTTAATATCTTCCTCAACTGTCCTCTGTAATAAAGAAGTTCTTACTCATATTGTCATCTTCATCAAATTCACCATCATTCAAAATCTTCATCATCTTGTCAGCTCCTTATGCAATCTCTTTTTACCCCTCCAACTATCACCACTTATTCACCTTTAACTTCACTCATTTAGCAATACATTACTTGCCAAATGGAAAGTGTGGACTCCTACACACAATTTGCTATCCCTAAAAGGAGCATCTTGGGCTGGCAGGTCTAACATTTCATTTGTAATTTGCCAAAAGCATGCTGAGATGAGACAAAGGACAAAACAGTTGTCCTTCCTGAGAGGGCTACTGGACTAAGGGAGTCAGATTTCTCTTTTCAGTCCTCTCCTATTTTTCTAAATCCTTCTATCCTCTTTCACTTAGGATGAAAGAAGGAAGTGCGAAAGTCCACAAAAGCATCACAGAAACTTGGAAAATAAAAGAAGCTCTAAGAAGAACCTGATAAAGATGATAAGTTTATTCTAGACACAGCCCTTACCCAAAAGGAGGCCTGAATTTGACCAAGACACAGAGGGATGAGCTCCAAAAAAGATACCAAGTGGCATCAGCGCATGTTTTTGTAAGAAAGGCAAATGAGGAGAGCTTGGGATCACACCTGACTCTATTGTAGGGAGTTATAAATATCTCTGTCACAGAACAGAGTTAAGACAGTATCACCAGTTTACAATATCACTGTTGCCCAGTGGATTGGATAAGCTACCCAAGAGCAGGTCAACTTCAAATGAACGTGGCAGGGCCCAGGAACACCACCCAGCTCTTAAGTGCATGCACAAAGGGTAGGACACGATCACCAGTTGTTGAATCAGTGCAGACTAAGATTGTATCACCCTGCAGTCGTCATCCTTCCAAATATAGAAGGGGATTCACTGACAAACTCAACTTCTTATCTCTGCTGCTGACCTTTACTGAGTTGCACAATTGGTTTCCTGAACTGAAGAGGACTCAGATTCGCAGTTTACTATGCACCAGCTGTCTCCACTTTTATGGTTTGCACTTTTACTTTATTATCTTTAATTTTCTTCTTCCAACTCTTGAGTGGGTATTAGAAAGTCAATACAAAACCTATTCTGGCCTTTTATTCTAAAATAACAGCACTAAGCTTGTTTATTTACACTGAAACAAGATGATATTTGTGACAGCCTTGTCAATAGTTCAATGGCATGACGCTAACTTTTTTCTTTAAACTCAAATGCACTTTATTTATGTGTGCTTGTCTGTCTCTCCAGATTAACTCTTGTTTTCCACAATCAATATCAATATTCTCCAAAGAGCTGAAAACCTTCTCAGACAACAGCTGGTGAGCAAGGCATTTGGCCTTTGAACACCTCACCCTAGAGTAGGGATGTGCTGATTCCCATGAATGAAGGGTCAGCTACCCTGAATTTGCAGTTTTCAACTTACTTAGTTGAGCAGGATCCTTTTGTAGCTCTTACTTATCAGAGACTCTTTCAGTCCTATATCTTAATCTAAGTCCTATATGCCTTTCTGTGCCTCGGTTTCCCACCTGTAAAAATGGATGGATGTAAAAAAATACATTGGTTGTTTATAGATAATAGTTGATAACACCATCCATATTTTCGAATTTTAACAGTTTGATTTTCAGAGGACGTGCACACACACATTTCCCACAAAATCAGTGGAAAATGTCTTCTTGCAGTGGCAAACCCCAAAAGTATTAATAGTGTATGTAATGGCTTCCCTGCAAAACTTAGTTGGAGATAAAGCCAGAAGCATGGCTGCTCATCTGAACTATGCAAAACCCTCAAGCCTGAGGAATGGGTGACTGAATTGAGAATGCCCTGCCAACTCCCGTCTTTCTGGCCGATATAAAGAAAATCCCCAGCATATTTTGTCTCAGAGCCCCAGGTGGCTGTGATGAATACTGGGACATTTTCTTTTGCTCTCTTTATCCTTTCATAGCTGCAGGTTATCCATGCCTTGCAAATCCCAGACAGATATACTCTTGGTTTTTGATTCAGACCTGGCTACTCTTTGAGACACCAGCTATGGCTCTGCTTTTTATTTGAACACCTTGTAAATGAAATTAGAGTATTGCTTAAATCCAGCCCATTTTCATTCCACGTGAAGTCTGGGGGGAAGACGAACTCCATAACTCAAGATAACACTCACTTTAAGTCATCTAACATTTGAGACATCTAACCCCGATGTCCAGTTCAAACACAAGCTATACCTTCCTAATCTCACTTGTTCCTGAGCACTTTTTCATGTTGTACCCAGCACTCACAAGGATTTTTGTCCCATCTGCTAGTCCAAGGCATCGTTTTGCCGCACGTTTGTCTTAGACCAGGGACCTGCTCTCAAAACTTGCTGGATTTTCTGTCCTGCAGGAAGGGTTGCTCGTTGTTGCTATGCCCTGCTCCGGAAGCAGCTGCCTTCTGGTACCAGCTCCAAACAGCTTTTTGCCAGCTTCTGTATGGACACTGTGGAGAGAAGGTGTGCAACAAGGGCACACCAGAGGTAGGTTGTGAATTATTTTTGAGCTCTGATTAGCGGTAAAGCGGTGCCTGGGAATAAACGCTAACTGTGGAACTCCGATGTGGCTGGATGATTATTTCCCATCTCCTGTTGACCCTAAAAGTCAGTAAAGCTCCCGTACTGCCCTTCTTTGAGATTCCTCTTTCCTCTCTATAGCAGTGTGATTAAAATACCCTAGTTCAGGTCCAGCCTATTTGGATGGTGCCATGTGCCTCTTCCCCATGGATTTCTTCACCCTGGCTGCCGGCCAATCAAGGCTTCAGCAATCTGATCAGCTGCATGATTTAATGAACCCTGCTTTTGTGGGGAAGGGCACATTCCTTTATAAAAACTGGTGAGCTATCACATTTCACAGGATGACCTCTACTTTCATAAGATGATGGGAGAAAATTGGTTTTGGAAATCGAGGAAGATTGCATCTTGTGAAACAGAATCCAGAGAGTGACATAGAGACCACCTTTCCATTCCAGTCCATTTAATTTTCAGGTTTTGGTTTTGATGGGGAGCTAAATATAGTTTGGGTCACTAGACCAGAAGCACAAATAATTAACAATGAAAGAAACCCCTCTCCCACTCCACTTCTTTACTCTGTGAAACTCTCACAGCAGATGTACTATGCTCAAAGGTGAATACAGAAAAAAAGCTTGTCCTCCATGCTCCTGCAACAGCAATCTTTGTGGGGAGAAGTGCACTTCTATTAACAATATCCTGCAGTGTTGTTCTGTGGCTACTGGTCTTCCCAAAAGGCAGATTTGAAGTGGCAGAATGCAATGATCCAGGCATTAAGACTTAGACACAGAGATTGTCTGTTGTCCAAAGTTTGGGACCCATGTAATTTTCAGGGTGCTATCCTTAATGCTTGAGAGAAATGGCAAAAAATAGTCAATGATTAGAACAAGTAGACATTAACTTTGAGAGTTGTTTAGAGAACTTAAGAAAGATTCTCTTTCATGAGGTCATAAACTTGATGCTCTAGGCTAAATAGAGTCTGACAGGCATGTTTGTTCAGGATACATTTATTACTGAGCTATCCAGGGACATCCACAATTACTGTCAGGAGTCGTCTGATGATTAAAGAGCAGAATGAGCAAAACGGAAGATTAAAGGCACAGAACAAGGAGCAGTGATGTCTGTCTTCACCGAGAGTACCCAACTGACAGGAGATTTTGAGCAGTTCAGGAATCTGTATGTGTGTGGGTGTGCATACGCTGAAATTTGCTGTACATTTCTTAGACAGTGACTGCCCTGCTTCCATAACCTTTTACACGAGCAACAGACCACCAAAGGGCACAGATCCTGTGGTCTGCACCCTTGGCTCTTCACAGATCTTGCTGTGAAGAATTTGGACACTAAGCAGGGACAGCAGCAATGCTGCTCAAGTGTTAGCTTTTCTGTGATGCCTTCTGTAATCCCTACAAAATTTCATACTCTTTTCACCTTCAGGATTCCCAGAAGAAAACTGGGAGTGGCAGAAGTACCATTATTTTCTGCTACCTAGTGTCTTTCCCCAGTATTGTCTGGCTTCCAGTTTACTCTAACCCTTTTACTGTGATACAGGGTGGACACTTTTGCAGGGGTATTGTGGTCATATTTGCCTTATAAAGGAAGTGCAGTGATTGGAATGGGGAGAACATGCCAGATTCCATTTGAAATGGAGGAAAAAAGTTTTTCCTTGTGTATGTTCATTCACTGTCCATGTGAAGCCAGACCTACCAGGACTTTCTTCTCCTGGGGAGCTCCTTGGAGATGACTAACAGTGATAAAATCTCTTCATTTAAAATGTGATTTGCTTGAAATGTGTACAAGCGCCTGAAAATATGCCAATCCCTATATAATCACTAGGATCCATTCTTAACAACCAAAAAGAGAAGAAAAATTAAAGAAATAATGTTCAATCTGTAAACTGTGGAGGGAAAAGAAGTATCCCAAAAGTTTTACCTCTGGAAATGGTGAGACAACAGTGGAAGAGGGATGTTTTCTAGTACAGCCTGCAGCTCAGACATCTTCACCTACTCCTTCAGAAATCCTTCTCTATCTCGATAGAGAGATCCATGCAAATACATCCTAGAAAAAGTGTGGGGATACTCATGAAATGGCCCGTTATGGACATAGCATGTGAAGGGCCAGATTAAATTGTCTGCTAATATCTACCTATCAATTCTTCATTCCTCAAGGAATATTTTCCCTTTGTCCTTACCTAGAATAAGCCTGGAAGGCAGGCACCCTGCCTGCAAATGGGTTTGAAGCAAACAGAATAAAGAAAAAAAGAAAATCCACGTCCCTGGAGTCTCTTCACCTGTGAACACTTTTCTTTCTGTGTGTGCATGGCTACATGTACTACAAGTTTATGACTGCACTGGGCTCCCGTGGGGAGCTCCAGACTCTCTTAATGCTTATGACCGCCAGTCAATTTCCATCCAGAAATACCCTCCATAGAAAAGATGAGAAATAGGCAAGGACAAAACAAATGGTCATTACTCCAGGAGTTAAAGTGACATCCATTTGGATTGCACATCTGTAAAAGTCCAATAAATTGAAGGCAATGCACATAATTATATTACAGGCCAATCTGAAAAAAATGATGCATTCCTCCAGAGCAATTTGCTATTGTTGGGGTTTAGAAAAATTCTCCCTTCCTGCTGCTGCCAAAAGAAGAAAAAAAATAGAGACAGAAAAAAGATACTTCTTTTTTTGGATGTTGATGATTAAATAAAAGAACGCTGAATGGCAGTAGTCATTAGACCAGCAGGAGGAATAAATAAGGAACATCACTGGTAGTAGTAAATAATGGATGCCGTTTTGAGCACAAAGCAACACATCTGGTAATTATTCTCAATTCCACTCCAATTGCTTTGATTTGGCTGTGCAAGGTGCCACAATGAATCCTGCCTTTATTTATTTATTTATTTATTTGCAAATCAGTATTTAATTGTGAATTGTCTCAGAGGAATCAATGGGATTTATTGCTTCTGCCTTGTGAGGTGTGAAATGTTTGCTATTACTGAACAATGGACTATTTTTTAATAATCTCTGCCTAATGTCCTTTTTGTTTGTAATAGGGTTGTTTTGGCATGGGCAGAAGTTGCTTTTGATCCTCCCCTTTCTCTCATACTTACATTTTTTGTCTTGCTACTAACACGTGTTTATAACTGCTCATTTGATATCTCATTAACGTTATTTCCTTTATTAAAACAGAGTTTAAGCAAGATTTCTTTGCTAAAGCCTCTTTATGTGACCTTTTGCAAATTAGGCAGAGTTTTTGGAGGAGTGTGATTAGACCTAGCCAAGACATATATTTCATTAACCAAAAAATATGATCTTAGGGGTCTGTTCTTAGTCCTGACTTTTTTTTTTTTTTTCCATTAGGATTTGTGTTTGTATTTAGAAAAATCCTTTCTATCTATTCTTTCTTCTGGAATTCAAGATAAACTTCATTCTCTCCAAAACAAAGGAGTAATGAAGAAGGAAGAGCTTTTCTTATCCTTTTCAGTCATTATTAGGAAACTTGAAAGAAAAAGTAATTTGGAAGAAATTTTCGTTTTAAATGAAAATGACTTTGAGTCACAGCATTTGTGGATGTGCCTTTACCCTGTCAAGAACTTCAATTTAGTCTTGCACATAGTATAGCCAAAATGACACCAGGGGTGATGGTGACTTGGTGACTACAATACCTTTAAAATATCTCTGGGCCTTGGCTTCTTATCTGTGACACTGTAATAAATGATTTTTTTTTTTTTAATTGTCTGCTGAGATTATAACCAGACTTCTCTTCTATTACAGTGCTTACAGTACTTAGCAGAACAGGGACACAGTCACAGTTGCTTTCTCCAGATGATACTGTAATTACCACATTAATTTGTATAACAACCTTCAATCCTCTGGCTGGGACACTCCTTCCCTTGAGCCACACTTATTCCAGTACTAAGCTGACACATCCTCCCTCCTTAGGATAGGACTCAGTTTGGTTGAGCCTGTAATGCTTTATTTTTTCTTTTTTGAAAAAGAGTGCTGGGAAAAAAAGATATTTTATTGTTATTTTAATGAGGAAACATTGATTTCCATGACATTAGCTTTATTTTAAAACTAAACAAAG
>VZTH01014308.1:472082-495230 GCA_013397815.1 Aleadryas rufinucha | reverse complement strand
CCCCCCCCCCCCCCCCCCAGGCCTATAGCACATGAGTCTGAAGCTGATCTCTAGGGAACCAGAGCCCAGGTGGCTGCAGGGACAAATTCCGAGACTGGACTGCAGCTCCCCAGGCTCCAGTGGAGACCACCAAGCCCCAGGAGCAGCCTCAGAAAACCGAGGGGAAGGGGAGGACCCTCCTGTTTGCCAGCTGTACAGATCCTGCTCCCCTGAGGATGGCTGGAAAACTGCCTCGTTGAAAGCCACTCTTGTGCAGAGCAGCAAAGTCTCTGGCGCTAGGCACAGAATCCCCTCTCCCTCCGGTGGCAATCACTGCACATTTAGCTCCGCTGTGGAATGGAGCAGGCGAGCTAATTAACACAATAAGTCATAAAGAGATGGTGCCAGTGGGGAAAATGGATTTGGGTGAGCTGTCTGCGTTTGCACCCTGCGCAGTCCTCTGTCACAAGGCTGTAAGTGTATGATTAAGAACGACAAGTGTTAACCCCTCCTGTCCTGGGGTCTCTTGGCTCTCCTGCTGCAGTGCTCTCACCCCATTTTCTTTCTCAGAATTACAGCAATTAGCGACAGAAAAGACTTATTAATTCTTCTATCCCACACACTTGCTCTGCTCCCTGGATGGAGCAAAATGAATCCCTATATTCAAGCAGTTCATTGTCTAGAAAATTTTTAAACATCTTGAACAATGAGGATTTCTTCAGAAACCTGTTTCATTGACTAATGCCTCTCTCTCAGACTGATTAACTCCCACACTTGAAAAAGTAAAATTTATTTGGGGAGGGGATGAAACAAACGTTCTCCTTGTAGAGCATTCACCAGATGGCTCCTTGGCAGGGGTTAACCCTCTACTCAGCAATCACATGTGGACCAGCACTCTCTGTTTTGCTCATGGGCTTTGTTTTTGTGTCCAGTGAATATTTCCAGATCTGGCACGCAACTTCTGATGAACCACAGAGGCAAAATTGGAATTCACACTGCTGAAAAACAGTTACCTTGTAGCTGTTTTGTTTAAAACAAAAATAAATTGGTCTTGGGGGTGTAGAGGGAGGAAAACCTCCAGAGAATGGAAATACACAGATCTGATGATGTTCCCTCAGCATGATTAAGCTGGGTTCAGGGATGAGTGTGGCTTGAAGCCCAGAGTCACACTTTCAATGGGTTTTTGTTATGTGTTGCAGTAGCTGAGTGTGTGGGAAGGGAAGAAGGGAAATGAGCATGGGAGAATGGAAGGAGAAAGTATTCAGTCTGTTGATCCAGATTCATCCAAACTCAGATGGGCTCTCAGACCCTTATTTCCCCCTTGGAAGAAATGAGGATAAAGACATATCTTATGAACAGCAGAGTCAGAGGATCATCTTTGATATTATTTTTCTTGGAGCGAATGTCCCTGTTTAAATTCTACAAAATAATAATAATTGAAGACACGCAGAAAAGCTAGGTAAATTCCATGCACAGCAACCCATTGGGAATGAATGCTGTTTTCAAGTAATATTTGGTTTTGCATTTGCTTTACTTCTCTTTAGCTAACATACTTAAATATCCCCTGAAGGGAAAAAAATATTAAAACCTACAGCTGACATAAAGGAAAGGATTGAAAAGAACACCTGACTAAAGTAGTTATTATTATTCACCTTCATACACACTCACACACACGTAGATATTAATCCTTAGCAAGCTCTGTAATAGCAACTTCTCTGACAGTTGAGAGGGTTCCACTTCAGTAATAATAGTTTATTGCATTTTATCAATAACAAGATCAAAATTGCCCAGGATTGTCCTTTCAGCTCCAACAGGCATGTGTGCACCCAAACATTCTGTAAAACTTTGCAGGCTCACAGATAGTCACAGTAGTGTTTACATGATCTGTTCTGGGTGTCAGGTGAGGCCTTCAGGTTTGTTTTCCATCCTTGCCCATGAGAAAAATTAAAAAGAATATTAAAATGAAAGCCTGATCCTGGCAAGAGAGACAAATCCTCAGCCCACACAGATGGAATATTTTTCTAGTGGATTATAGAAATTGAACAATATGGAGGAGGGAGAGAACTAGGCATTTTACATACAAAAACAAGGGAATAAAGATTTTCACTGGGATAGATCACTCCTAGAAATTTCCTAAAGAAATTTCTTTGTCTGTCTAACTCATTGCTAATATCACCAGAAGACAAAAAAGTGTCCAAATCAAGGAACGTTGCCCACCTCAGATCCAAACTGCTCACCATGCCTTACGAGTAAGTCTGAGCAAACTCGGCAAAAGCCAAGTGAGTAAAAGAATTTTTTCCAAGTCCCACCTGAATTTCATCCTTAATAAAGCAAGAGAACTGGAAATGAGTATAACCTTCAGCTGCAATGATAACTGTTATAGGTCACCATGGAGGAGTATGTAGTACTCCTGGGGCTGCAAGCCAGGACTTCAGCATTTGAGTTAGAGAGCAAACTACTTCTGCAGGTCTTCTGCCAGGAGTGAAAAATAAGAACTATTAGAGGTTGTTCAGGCAATCTGAATAAAATTTATTGAACGCTAAGACCATACTAAAGCCTGACCTGTAGAAATCTAGTCCCCAAACCACCAAGGATAACTTAGGCTTGGGAAATAAGTATTCCCACTAAGAAAAAATGATGTTCTCAATCCGACATCAGAACAGGTACGGCCAGCCATGGCCTGAGGGAATGTGGTCACTGTGGTATTGCCCCAGGTTTCCTGGCTCAGTGGTGTGTTCAAAGACTCACTGTAAGACTGGGAACTGGGAAGAAGAACTTGTGTGAAATATGCAAAGGAGGTCTACAAAACGTTCCCAAGGCCCTAGGCTGCTTTTTTTTTCTCTCTCTTATTTCAGAGAGCTCTTCCAGGTACTGCATGGCAAGGAGACTTCATCTGCTGTATGGATCCAGATGTATGTATGCTTCTGTCCCTTTACCACAGAACATCTCACAGGGGTGGACATTAATGCTGGTGGACAGTCACAGTGGTGGACATTACCATCATGGCATATCGGAGAACAAGACAAGTAATATTACTGTTTTAACATCAGCTGAGTGCAGAGGTGATTTCCCCTTGGGCTGGCTGTGCTGCTACGTGGCAAAGGTTAAAATCTGATCCTGCTTGGCCGGGACGTTGCTCCCAGGTCATGCTGCCCACAGTGAGGCTAAGCTAAAAGGAATATTCAAAAGGTTTAGATAACTGGAAGTAACTCTGCAAGCCTGTGTCCTCCTCTTGACTTGTATCTTCAGGAAGTCAGGAAGTACTAGAGACACTTGAGACAGGCATTCCTCATGTGATTCTGCGCTTGATGTTTCACATGAGAATGTGAAAACAACATTGTTAGGGCCAAATAATTAAATTGTAAAGGCTGGGGTGAATGATGGTCACAGAAAGGGGCCAACCTTCAGGAAATAAATATCAGCTTCTGCATAAGACCGTGTTGACAACATCTCCTGCTGCTGAGCTGCTCTCTCTAGCCTGGTTCATCACTTGGCACACATCCAGCTATAAAGAGGGTGGTCCGTATCAGGAGAGAGAGCTGTGCAGAATCCTTGCAAGCAGAAATGCCCTCCTGGTGGAATTCTCTCCTCCTCACTCCCCGCCTCCTCTCTTCTCTTGTTTTCTGCTTCCATTCATTCAGAAGGGACAGAAACCAGCTTTTTTTCAGCTTCATCCTATTGGTCTTCTATACATATAAACAACTTCTCTGGCAGGATAATGTATACCAGAGCCTGCTGTAATGTACCCCACAGTAAATCAAACTGACTTTTAAGAACTTATGTGGAGTTACTGCTTAGTCACCACCATTTAAAAAGAAGAAAGGCTGGTCCTATTCTTTTGCCTGCTTGTTATAGCTTCTAGAAATTATGGTGATATTACCTGAGAGAGAGGCAGGCAGGCAGGTGAAAGAAGGGAAGAAAAGATGGAAGCCAAAACCAAAAGAAATAAAGAAGGTAAGAAAGAAAGGAAGAAAATAAGATATTTTACTTCTAGCAAAAAGAATATAGAAATGAAGTCTAAGGAAAAAAAATCCAATGCTTTGATAAATTGAAAATAAACCCAATAATTTTTCTGTAAAATTGCCACTGACTTTTAAAAAAATATAAAAAGACATAGGACCTGAACAATGCATGTGCACACACAGCCCACAGAGTACCTAGTTATGTGCAATCCACATATTCAAATTAGTGTGATTTTCTTTGAAAGGAGGAATTAAACTGACTTTTCTTTTATGCGGAATGCTACAATGAGAACAAATAATGTAAGTACACATGTAAAAAATCTTGATCTACGCAAATAATAGGACAGAGCGTTTGCTGCTGCTCATGAAAAGCAGTAACTCTGACATGACGTTAATTTTGAGTTGTCTTTCTTTGAAACATAGCTTTCCGTATGCTTGGTACCAGCTGGGGGTATATTCCAAGTTTTCATTCAATGCTCTTGCAAAAAAACTTTTTATATATATGTATATGTTTTTTTTAATGTCATTTATTCCTTGCACTTTTTAGCCAAGTTATATCAAATCTACTTCAAAAATCCTTGTTAAAGACCCATAGTTTGTTTGTAGTACATTACACTGTATACTGTGAACACTTCCATCCACATACCTCTGTCCACAGGTAGACTTGGGTAGTGGCCAGAGATTTGACATCCACCCAGGAATGCAGAGGGATTTCAGAACTAAGGCTGAAGAACCATCTCTCCTGTTGCTACATGCACTGCCACATATCTAGAGCTTTTGAGGTCTGCTTCAGAGTGTGCTTTCCTGTTTTAAACCTAGATGCTTTGAGCAACAGCTCAGATTTCTTTATTCCACAGAACAAAGGAAAAAAAATCAACACTACTGTTGCAAAAGGGTTTGGAAGAGGAATTGAGACAGTCTGGGCAATGTTAAATGAAATTAAGGTTTGTTCTCACAACTTTCTTAATCCTGAAGTCTGTTCTGGACAACCTGAATAAAAGATTGAGTAACGGATACCTGTTTAAGTTTGAATATGACTTTTTGTGATGATAGACAGAAAAATTTCAAAAGACTGTACTGTTTTTCTTGTTTCCTTCAGGTACTCCTCACTGAAAAGCAGCCACCTCTGATGTTGTGCTACTTGTTAAACACTGTGCAGAAACTCTCCCCAGTGGCTTTGGCTGAGGAGGGAAGGGAAATGCAACCAGCAGGCTGACTTTTCTGCTGTGTGAAGCATTGTTGAAATCAGCAGAAAGGAGCTAAGAAATCTGTCTGACATCCTGTTAAAACCAAGAAGCTGTTACTACAGGAGGCCTCTTGACAGGGTATCAGAGCTCACACACTGAAACAAGTTGCTTCATGGGCAGCCGAATGTGTAAACCCTCTTCCAGTGTCCCTACCCCCATGAGTTCATTGATGTCTAATAAAAGATGGGCTTATGAACACTAATGAGAACCCTCTGTCTGCTTGGCTGCCTATTTTCATGAAATTTATAGGAACACAGTAGCTTTGGGACCTCTTCCACCCCATCAACGATAGGTTAAATTACCCAGTGGGTTCAAAGCTCAGAAGAGGAACCCTTGACAGATTGACTGATAGATGGGCCCAGACATGCACATACAAACAGCTTGACTGTGCAAGTCTGACTTCCTTTGGCAAGAAGGAGAAGGGATTTCATTGGTCCTAGCCAATAGACTGGGTAACTTACAGCAAATTGCTTCATATTGCCTTCTGAAGATGTTGCTTTAATATCAACTCAATGGCAAAACACTTTCTGAAATTTTAAGGCATCACCTTAATGTCTCCCTGGGCTGAGTGTCCTTGCTGAACTTGAGAAGCTATGATACCATCACTGGCAAAGGTGGTACAGCTGCAAACGTGCTGAAAACAAAGGTCTGGAAAAGAAGGAGAGCTTTTCAGAAGCATGTCCTTCAATTTAAAGGGCAAGTCTGTGGCTTCGAGAAGCCGAACAATTTCTCTGAAGCAAGATTTTTGTTTGTGCTGCAGGGGTATTTACTGTTCTAAGACTTCCTGGCATTTGGATGGTGTAGGTAGAACAGATTTACATAAAAAGGGGGAAAAAATTCAAACCTTCAAAGGAGATTTAAAAGGACAATATCCAAACTCACTCTCTGTTTGGGGGATTTTATTTGGTCAGAGCTGTTGCTGAGCCTTTTGTGACCAGATATTTGTACGTGTTATGCTGCATGTTTGCACGGCTGCACGCAGGAGATAATATAACTGACAGGAGAGTGATGATGAATTCCTAGAGCACAGAGGATGCGGGGAGGTCAGGAATGGGGCTGCATCCTCCCCAGCATGGTGGCACCACCTTTTCCTTTTTTTCCTACAATACCAGCAGCAAGGTGTTCCCCATCCACAGGGAAGATGCACATGGGTGGGTGCTGTGTTGCTGACAAGCTGGGCCCACAGGGAACTCCCCTGCAAACTCCCCACCCTTACGCACTCCTATGCCCTCTGATTCACTTTCTAGCACATTTACAAAAGCCAGAAGACTCATGAAAACTGAGGGGAAGAAGGAGGGCAAAATGAATGAAGAAGACCAATTTAAGTAGGGCACTGAACAGGATTTAGAAGACGTGACTTCAGCTCCAAGCTGTGCAGTGATGTGCTGTTCCCAACCACATTAGTCACAGTTCCTCAGTTTCCTTATTCATACACTGAGCAAGGTGAAGAAGCTGATTACATCTGAAGGAGGCTTCGAGAGTCACTGACAGAGATGCAGAAGTGCTAATATTATCTGCATCATCCAGCAGAGCAGCATCTATTTTAAATCCATCTTTCTGCCCTTCTTCACTATCTGGATAAAGATGAGGTGCTTTATACTACCACTACAGCATGTGGGGATGGGAAGGAACTGCAGTTCCACTTTGCATCAAACTCTCTTTTTGTCTAAGGTTAGGAGTGGGTGTATTCACAACTGGTACAGTATTTAAGAAATGTCTATAGGAAGCGATGTCTAACTGTGGAAAGCTACAGGAAATGCAGGGCAGAAAAAAAGAAAAGAAGAAGAAAACCAACCAGTTGGAAGCACACACACACAGGGAGAAACCCTTCTGAAAAATTTCTATGCCAGTTTGTACTACCCTCAACTTATTCTTTTTAACACCAACTTGCCAAAATAAACGATAGTTTGCATTTTCAGTAGTTGCTTTTTTGGTTCTAACTTTTCCTATGCTCAATTTCAGCTCTAAATACATTTGCAGGAAGGGAAATGAATGTGTGCCCTTCCTGGTAGCAAATCCACTAACTGTCTCTGCACTTCATCAGGCTGTGAAAGGCAGACTTCACACCGTGAGAAACAGTCCAGGATAAATCAGCCCATTCACTCTCTTCATTCATCTTTTAATGTCTTTTGCATGTGTTCAGATTGTATCATGGTGTAGATAATGCTGAAAGACTCTTCAATATTCGCTTTTAATTATTGGCTGTTACAGTGCTCAGCTTTCAGCGAGGGAACATGATAGCTGACAAAAATTCAAATAAGCAAACACCAAAACGATGGTGAGAGGATGCCTAAGGCTCAGGTCCTCAGACTGTTCTGGAGGACCACTTCCATAGTGGTGTTGGTTCAAAGCCTACTCAGACTCCAGAAGTCTGATTCAGAGTGGGTTTTGAACCAAATCCTAAATAGTTTCATGAGTATACCCTGGTTTCGAAATTTATCTTTGTATCTCTGTAGGCTTAGGAATTTTCCCGGAGTACAAACAAAACTTTACCTCCATTTGTGACCAGACTGCTTGCCCTGGTTGCAGAATGTCCTGCTGACAGAGAAAGCAGTTGCTTACGTGTAGAAAACACCATTGGGAGACTAGTTCATGCATCTAACTTGTCCTTCAATGTGTGGAAAAAGAGCCAGACAGAGTCACAAGAGAGAGTGCACATCACAGCTTGCCAACAAACACTACCAAATCTAAGCATTTGTGACATGTTTCTGCAGGACTAACTGATCATTTGGATTATGGATACTCAAACGACAATTTTTCAAGGACAGCAACCGGTAAGTGCAAGGATTCCCTGGATTCCCATCTTTACTCTAAAGGCAAAACATATATGATCTCTTGGCTCTGCTGGCTCATGCAACCACAGTGGGTCCAACCAAAGGCCATGTATTTGTTTATGAGGCAGTAAAAAGCTATTTTCTGGTATAAAATCAGAAGTGTGTCCTGTACCACCACAACTTTTTCAAGGTGCAGGAGAGGGCAGTTTCATAGCAGAGAGGACAGTTTCACAGCAATGTGCTTGTCCCAAGCTTGATGTGTGACAGAGCAGCCATGGCATTCCCCTGAGGTGGGATCAGGAAGAGTCCTGTGACCCATTTGTTGTTTTTCCTGCATTTAGTGGCAGGATCTTGAAAACAGCTGCTAGGAACAATGGAAACCTCAGGGTTGGATTGGCTTCAGAACTTTCCTTTGAACACTTTGTAGGCAGGAGAACAAGCTTATCAAACAAGAGGCATGTGAAGTATAGTGTTCTACCCTGGAACTGCTAAATAACTACACTTGTGATAACTCTTTCCCATTCTGCTGACTGAAATAGCAGCAGCAGGTACGTATATGCCCACTAATGTAATTCTTTCTCCTGTAGGCAGTGGGAAAGGTCTCACACAGCATACTGCCTTGCATGCTTAATCTTCACTGCACACTGAGCTACAGGGAGGTACAGATGTAAAAAGCAAGCAGTGATGTCCCAGAGGAGCCCAGAGATATGGCCAAGGTAACTCAGGCTGTTAGAGACAGAGCAGACACTTGAACAAAATGTTCAGGTTGGATCTTTAACTTCTTGGCTGTCCTTTCCTGCTGATAACAGAAGCAAGTGACAGAAGGAGCCCAGCAACATCCACCAGCTTAATAACAATCATTACTATGCTGGGAGACTGGATGGATAATGCAGTCCCAAAGCATGGATGTGAACTAATGTCATCAGCATTGGTATAAATAGGGTGTCTGCATTTAATTAATAAATAATAGGCTGCAATGCTAATCTCCTTCTGCTAACTTTTTCTAAAGGTGCAATCTATTAATCACATGTCACTGCCAGCCTGGTCACTTCTTTTTTTAGATTCAAGACAGAGAAAAACCCCAAACCCATCTAGAAATAAATGGATCCTAAATACAGCAGGGCAATTGAATAGCACAGCCAGCATTATGATCCATTTCTGATTTCAATCCTTAGCTACAAGTTTTTCTCCCTAAGGATGGATATAATACTTTAAAGAGAGAGTGAAAGCTTGCGATGTTGTTAAAGGTCACCATGTTACTAATGTCTGCAAAATGGAGGATTTCTCTCTCCTGATTAGTTGCCCACGGAAATTCTGTCTCTCCATGATGTCTGTGGACATGCAGTAACAACCATTTCCGTGGTCACTGGCTAAGGCAGATGAGATATTTCTTTTGAGTTGGGGACAGCATAACTTTCTGGAAAGCACTGGGCATATCTCACCTTTTTGGTACATGGTCAGACTAGCAAGATAGAAACTGAAGAAGGAGAAACATTTGTGCTGGTATGGAGATGCGGCAAGAAGGAAATGACAGCACTGTGACCACGTAGGAGGAGTCATGCTGATTGATTCTCTGGCTAAACTTCTTTATTCTTCAGTCAAATACAAGCCAGAAGTCTCAGCACAGACCATCTGGGTGAAATTTTACAGTCAGTTTATGCAAGAGGTTAAATGAGATCTAACGATTCCGTCTAGATCTAAACCCTATCCATTTCCCTTTTATCTAGACAGAAACACCAGAAGAATGGCTAGTGCTCCAGTGTTTTGGCCTTTTGTCTCAAAGTCCAAACTTCAAACAGGGAACATTAGAGGCTCTAATAAAAACTCCATTGCCTGTAATACCAGGGAAGAGTGTGGGATCACACACTGAGATCAAGGAGAGACAGGGATAAATTCAGTTAATTGCAGACACTGGATTTGAATTTCTGTTGTGAGACATGATTTTTGACCTCTGTTTTGTTTTAAGTGGCCTTGGTCCCTTTGAAGGGCTCTCTCTAAAGACACAGTTGGTATTTAGGGACATCTATATCCTTGCACCCTTGCTTCTACCACAGTGCCCACAGACCTGCCTCCTCTGTAGGGAGTGGCATGGTGGCATAACAGGCTCCTTGTTATGTCCCTCAGCATCTGCTGAACCTCAGTTTTGTATTTTTTGCAGACTTGTACACCAAAGGCAGCCTTAAGTGTGATCATATTCACCGGCCCTGGGGTGTGGGAGTGTATGAGAGTGGTTCTTGTCAAGAAGGAGGCAGTGACATTGGCTTAAACTCTTGCACATGTCATTCAGGATGTCACTTGCTTTGCATCAGAAGGTGTGTCACCCAAAGGAGCTTTGCTTGAAGGCCATCCTACTGCTTTCTTGCCCCTGGCAGACCCTAACTCCACAGCCCCAGACTCTCACTCCCAGCAGTGCAACCCAGCACAATCCTTTTCGTCACACCTGGGAAGACACTGTATGAGAGCTCTGTATTCAGACACTGCCTCTCGTCGTCTTTAGAGACTAATCTTTCAAGGAAAAGATGACCTCTGTCTGTTCTGTGTTGTACAGTGAACCCAGTGCGATGGTTCCTGGCTGGTGTTCCAGGCACTGCAGCAAGGAAGATAATAAATAATTAGATTTCTGATCTAGGGAGTGGAGAGACTGTGTTGGTTTAGTTCAATCTCTAAAGTCGTTAAATCTTTGACACAATCTTCATTCCCCCTTGCCTGTGGTTCTGTCCCATTCTTCCACATCTCTTTTTCATTAGCTATTCATAATAACAATAATAGTCATAGTCATTTTGGGAAAAAAAAACAACAAAAAACCAACAAGAAAGCAACACATCCAATGTACCTTACGTTGTGGCAATATAATTTCACGTTAATTAGCTGTCTGTTTGGAAGTGGTAGTATTTTGTGGTTTATAATCAATGCATCTGGCCATTCATCAGTGACTCCAGAGATGGATAAAATAAAGATTTTTGGGAATTAATTACCATTCAAATGGAAGTTCATAGGCAGGAAGTATTTTACCAACTATCAATTCCTTCATTCCAGGTTTGATGCTACGAGAAAGCATTCCCTCACTAAGGCCACTCCTAAAATATTTAAGCTACTTTTCCTCTATTTTCAACACTCTTCCAGTCCTGTTCATTGGACAGTCTCAACTTGTTTTATGAAACAAACCTGCCTGACATAGAACATGTCCTCCTCGCTTTACACAAGTATCTGTAGGCAGCTTCTCCTACGGGAAAAAGATCGAGCTGATTCCACTGTAAAAGTGTAAAGAATTGGCCCCACAAAGCTGGATCTAACTATTTGGAAGAACATCATTATTTGGGGAGATTTTCAAAGGGAATATTTAGACACCCAAGGCCCATTGACTTTATGTGAGATTTGAGCAGTGAAACACATTTGACACTTTTGAACACCTCTATTTATCTAACCAAGTTATTTCTGTGGAACTAATGATTAGAGAACCTGAGCACCTAATAATCTTTAATGCATGTATCCTTGCAGCACCAATATTATTTTATAGAAGGAAACTGGAGTCAGAGCAAGATGTTCGGCCAATTTTACGTGTATATTCAGACAGTCAAAGGTAATAATAGTCACCAGATAGAAATGGAGTGAAAATAATAGCCTGATCCTAAGTAACCTCCTCAAGGTCGAGGAGAATATCTATGGCAAGGCAAGAATTTAAGCCTCAGTCTTCCAAGCTGCAGTCTATTGCCCTGTGTAGAGCTTTCCCTTCTTCTGTGCAGGATCAGGCTGCAAGACTGTCCTTAAAATTGAAAAGAAAGGAAACAGTCCCTCACTAATTGAAGCCAACTGTTTATCCTCCCTGGGGGAAAATGTTTCAGTGCAGTGCTGCCTTGAAAATTACCTCTCTACAAATGATATTACAAGGGGCCATATTCATTTTCTATTGCAGATTCCAAAGCAAGCTGGTTTTAAAGATAAAAATACTTTTTTTAATTATGAAAACACATTTTAAAGACAGTGATGCTACACACTACTTTTCATTTTAAGTTTTTGGGAGTTTTTTGGTTCTCTTTTTGTCTTGAGAATGTGAGTGGTAGCAAACCAAAATACATAAATGAAAATGGAAATTGACTTTAAAGAAGAATTAAAACTGATCAGATTATCTATTGCTCAGGCTGATAGGGATGCAACCCCTCGTATTATCCCCCTGATATTGTGAGGCAAACACATTAATGGAGAAAGATGACTTTTCTTTTTAGGACAAACCCCCAACTTCTACAATCTATAGTTTTTGTATAGCAATTTTTATCCATAGATCTTGCCTAGGATTTCAGAAAAATCAAGTATCATCCTTCATATGATACAGGTAGAAAACTGTGGCCTGAAAAGGTGAAAGTTGCCATTCATCTTACCTCTCTTTAGGTGTCTAAAAGTGAGATATCTAAATCTAAGTTAATTGCCATGGATTCATTCCTGATTCAGTGAAGAGAGAGAGAAGGGAAACTTGGATGTACCATTTATCCCACCTGTCTTAGGACAGGATGAATTACAGTTTGGAAGCAGCTCTCTCTCTCCACTGTCCGTAGGAGGAGACTAGATGACTAACTTAGACTATATGCTTAATATTTTTGTGATAAAGGGAGAAAAAGTGAATTCTGCCTGAAATAACATTCTAAGAACAGTGGCATAGTAGCCCTATTTAAAATTTCTTCTGTCCCTAAATCTAAGGCTCCTAAGAGGCCCAGATTCTGGGTAAAAGCACTAGATAAAGTTTACTCAGAGACCTAAATTATTTACCTAGAGAGATTTTCTGCCTCCCAAGCTGATTCCATGTACATACTGCGAAATATATATAGCAATTGGAAAATTCTGTGTATGTCACGAAGAAAAGTTTTCTTGACCTCCAGGATTTCCGGAGTCTTGAAACTTCTTGCAAGCTGTGATACTCTAATCTGGGATCTCAGCAGGCAAGAGGCAAAACCCTCCTCACTGAAACTCCCACTCAGAGAGGAGAGTTCAGTCTGCATCAAAACTGGGTTGAGCCAGCCTGTGTGCCAACAGCTGAGGGTGCTGCCCATGGTGCAGACATTTCCCAGCTCCCGCTTTCCAGAAAGACCCTAAATTACTCTAGAGTCGAGGGTATTTGCAAATCTACAATAAACAAGTGACAGCTGAGAAGAAGCAGGCACATATCCCATATCAGAATCACAGAATATTCTGAACTGGAAGAGACCTAAAAGTACAACTCTTGAGTGGATGGCCCATATGGGGATCAAACCCACAACCTTGGCATTATCAGCACCACCCTCTAACCAACTGAGTTAATGACAAAAAACCACCACTCACCATCTTTGTGTGCTGAGCACTGGACTCAGTTTGTACCATGGACAGCAGTATAACCGTACCAGGTCTAAAACCAACAATCTTGTTTACTCAGATTCAGGATTTCAGAAGTGTTTAGGTACTTGATTGACATTGATCACACTTGGGGATAGTTGGATGAACAAATACACATTAATTACATGTGTATGCCAGATTCATGCCACTCTAAGTTCCCAGAAAGATCTGAAATTCAGATCTAGAGTAGTGGTGGCAGGCAGGAAAAAAGCTCTGGGTACCTTCTCAGGTTTTTTGTTGCTAACTATAAAACATGCCTCTTTTTAAAATGAAGGGAAAGAACCCATGTGAGGGGAGTAAGGACAACACCAAGCCGCTCGTATCTAACACACTGGTGACTGCATAGGGGTTGTTAGAACAGCACTGCTCCAAGAGCTGATTTGGACTCAGTCTAAAAACATTTTGATTCCTTGTGAATGTCAGACCAAATACTCAAGGAAGAAGCTTGGAAAATTTCAACAAACAAATGAAATCTCTAAGGTGTGAGCATCAGTCACCCTTACTTTATTCAACATGGGCTGAAAAACAGCCCATACGTTTCTTTTCCCCCAAATGTTTCCTTGAAAGAACAGCAAGACATGACTTACTTTTTTTTAAAGAAAAGCCTGTGTGACCATAACTAGAAGTTCATCAGTGGAAAAAATACATAATAAATGGCTTGTTATTTCGACTCTTTTGTGAGACAGGTCATTAGAAACTTCATTTGTCTACACAGATTGCACTTATTCAGCTGTATTCTAATAAAATGCACATTGCTTCCAATAAAGGGAATGCATTTGCTATTGATGTGCTATAAACTACTATACAGAGAGGTGTTATTATATTCCTGTGTAATAACAAGCCAATTACAGTGATCAGCAAAACCTTTACAATAAAGTCAATGCACAAGGAGTGATTATCATAATGCATTCTAACTGTTCAGTGCCATAAATGCTTTGCAATTAATTGTGTAGCATATATAAAAATGTATTATTAATGCCGTATAAAACCCCATTGACAAGCAACCTTTACATTAAGAAAAAGATACTGGGATTGTTATGTGTCCCCAAGTTCACCTAGGCAGCTGAACTGTATTTAAAAAGGTAGGATTTTTTATAGGATTGTATTTTTTATTTCCTCCACTCTTCTCCTCCCAGCGCTTCTCCCATTTTTGCCCCGTTATTGGAGAAGGCTCCAAATATCACTCTGCAGTATGAGGGCCCTCCATCACCCACTGCAGCTGATTTTTGGCCCCGTACACATCCTCCTGTGCACAGCTACAGGCTTTCACTGGTGCCTTAACCCTTTGACACTGACAGCCTGTGCATGAATGCCAAAGGCACTATGTACAAGAAATGAGCAAACAAATGCATATCACAGCCTAAGCAGACAATAAAGGAAGGGTGTGAAGGAGAAGGCAATCAAAGCTACATAATTGATCAAAAGTTATGTCTTAGCAAGAAACAGAACCAATATCAAAACCTCGAGGAGATAAGCTCCCCAGCCTCTCTATCCTCCTTCTTGTCAGTAAATTGTTAGGTTACAGACGTTTTATGAAAAATGTGCAATGTGGTTTTTGGGTTTTTGGTTTTTTTCCCTTTTATTCCCCTAATACTTGATTTTAAAAGGTTGTCCTTAGGACATGTGCTAGAACAAAATGTCCTGTGGATCTTTTCCAGTTCCTATTGATGGGCACACTTCCATCGATTTCAATCACCACAGGAAGGGCAGACGTGAACAAAAGTTTGATGTCCCTTATATTCTTTCAGCATTTGACTACGGAATGGAGCACATCAGCCTTCAGCAGAGTCATCAAATATCAAACGCTACACATGAGGATCTGCTGAAGCCCTTTTCCTCACCCAGAATTAAGTTTTTCCAGAGTGGAGAGCATGAATGGGGTCATTCAGGGCCACTTTGAATTAACTGATCCATTTGCATGCTGGTACATTCTCTCTGCTTGAAAATACAGCTTTCTGAGGACAACAGAGTGTCACCTGTAAGTAGGGTCACATAGTGCTGAAAGTCCACAATAAACCAAGAGATTTTGAATTCCCATTGACTGTAATCAGTCCCATGAACAGCTACAGCCAGAAAGATAAGATTTCCATGACTACTAAAATGCTCTTTCTAGATCAGGTTTATCTTAGGGCTGAAGGAAAAACATTGCAGATTTGAAGAGCTGTTCAGACCTGAAAGAAAATCCAATGGACAGGTTCCCAGACTTGTGCTCAAGATTGTGGGGTATCTTAAATGGCTGTTGTGGTCCCGGGCCCTGCTCTTTCCCCAGCCCTTGACAAGACACACAAACAGGCTTCAAGGCACTGACATCTCTCCCAATACTGCAGCACCTCTTACAGCCATTCCTCAGGAGCCTCTGACAATGACACCAAGGTTTGTTGCTGGTGCTGACACTTTCCCAGCCTCTGAGGCAAGCAAGATGCCTCCCACTTTAGTATCAAGATATTTGCCTAAGTTCTTGCTTTTTCTTTTTCTTTTTTCCCCCCTTTGACTCATGAGCTCATCTCTACTTCTGATAGACTTTTTAACAGAATATTAGTTTATTTTTAACCAGTCATTCCTTCTCTTTACTGTCCACACAGATATACTGCAATTCAGCACCAGTGGGTAACATTTGAGATATAATTAATAGAGAAAAAAATATTTAGATTTGGATGTGGGAGTAATTTTTTTTAAATGCCTCCTGAGAGAAAAGCCAAACCAGCTGATTGGGTTTGGGACAAATCTCTGGAAGAGGAGACGTGTGAGACTTAGGAGGAGGATTTGACATGGAGCTGGAAATCTCCTTTCAAATTGAAAGAGTTGACAAGAGGGGAGAGAGAGATGCTCTTTAAACTGTTGTGAACTCTGAGGGAAAGAAATAGGAGTGTGATACCCTGGGTGTGGAAAATTATTTTTCCGGAGGTCTTGAGTCCAGACTTCATGTGGTTTGGAAATGTTGCTGCACAACTAGGAGTCAGCACCTTCAGTGAAATGTTTTCAGCAAAGGCTGGGATTCGTGTGTGACCTTTGCAAGTCCCTGTCTGTGCTGTTCTCTACCTGAGCTATAAAAGATCAATGTGAGCCATCCTGCACTCATCGTGATGTTGAAAGAGTTACTGGAGATGTGTTCATTGAGATCTTTTCCCCAGCTCTGAGAAGGGAGAATGTTATTTTCTTCCCTAAATATTTGGCCAGTGTCACCTGCTTACCCCTGCTGAATGGGTGTGTAGAACATAAAAGACAAAAAGAAGATGAGCAGTGAAGAAAAAGCTGTGGCAGGCCACATAAAGGTAGGTTGTATGGATTACTACCTTGGAAGAAGACATTCCCTCAGCCTGCTCTCCAGCCTTTTGGGTGGGAAGTCTTTTAAGACAAAAGATTGGAAACAGCTAGTAAAGTGTCTTCCGAAGAGCTTGATGTCACAGGCAACAGATGTGGGTCAGAAATAAGGAAGAGATGAGAGCTGCAAAGGTACAACTCTGACACGTGCATAGCTCCAGACTTCAGGACTTCTTGCACACAGACAAACCTTCAGCAGGGCAGAAGAGAAGATGCTGAACCCCGTCAAGATTGTCCCCTCCTTTCTTATCCTTAAATCTCTTCTTCAGACTTTTCTGGTCTAAAGGTCTGAGCAACCAGCCTACCCTTTACAAAGGGCTTCCAACGAGGAAGGAAATCATTCCATGTGGCATTGTTGCACCAGTGTGAAGCCAAGCTAAACTGAAGGCAACCAGTCTTGCTTGCCTGCAGCACTTAAACAGACCTAGATCTGGCTAGTACCCAGATGGGAAGCTTCTTGAAAGGTTTTGGTCATCGGCACAAGCTGTGTAATTCTGATCAGTTAAGTGGAAAACAACTAAATAACAAATAGTTACTGGGACCTTGGACAGATTACCCTGCCATCTGCAGCAGAGAGCTAGCAAGTTAGAAATTACCTGGATGAAGTAAGAATCAGACCCAGGCTTTTGTCCCAAACAAAAATAGGGCTTAGAATATGTGGAGAGGCCATTCTGACCCCATCATCATTACTAAATGATGGAAGGGTATGAAAAGAAGCAGATCATCGTGCATGAGCAAGGCACATTGTTTTGCTATTAACTGTAGTTCAGTTCTTGAACATTTTGCATTGAATCTGGAATAAACCATGGCCAGACAATTTCAGACCCTGCACATCAAGTAACCAGGTAGAAAATGCTGCAAGTTAGTTGAAATATGAAGTCCAAGTCTTTCATCTGCCAAACAGCAGAAAATGGCACAGCACATACCTCCCTCAAACAGGCACAAAAGATAATCTGCTTGAAAGCACAAACAGAAACTTTAGCAGATTTCTTGCATGCAGAAAACACGGCAATACGATGCACCACAGCCTCTCCTGTACACCGCTTAACATCCTCTCTTCAGGACACTGCACCCTTTCAACTCTAGACCACTTCCTACTTTTCCTTTCTTTAGTCCAGGAGCCTTCTGTTTCTCTTCCATAAAATGCTGGAGGACCCCAAAACCACCCTGAAACACTTTTTTGGCGGTGATATTTACATTGAGCCAGGGTAGCACACCGTGTACGTCTTTGCATGCGTTCCTTCACGGACCTTCCTCTGTCCTTTGAGAGGAATGTGGGAGCAGTGGAGCATCTAAGCATCACTAACAGACTGCAACTGGAGCAGCAGGAGGGTCCTTTCCTTTTAAAAAATGTTACTGCCTGTACAACGTAGTGGGACCTCGGGGCTGCATTTATCATGGGTTAACCCTGCTAGCTGCAGTGAGAGTTGCCTAGTGAGAGCTGGAGATATTGTGGATGAAATAAGAAATGGCTCCAAACTTTTGCCCCAAACCACAAAACAGATTTGAAATCTTTCTCCAAGTCTGAGAAACTTTAAGTGATGGATATCTATAGGATATTTTTAGAGCTTAGTATCAGACAAGGAACCAAGGGAAAACACCTCCACCAAGATGAAAATAATAGCAAATTCTAACAGTTTATTTGGGATTTTTTATGTTCAAAATTTCGATGTGGAATTAAAACTCACATCCCTAACACTATATTGGACTAACTAATATTGGGCAAAGTAGTTTCCATATACTCAAGATAAAATTTGGTCAAAACAAAGGCCAATTTAAGAGATTTTCGAAACTTTAATAGAGCTGGACTTTGATTTTTCAGAACCGAACACTGACTTGTTGCCTTTCTATCATATTCTGTCAATTCCATTAGTGTTAAAGTCTCTATAAAATCTCAAAAGACTCTGACCTTCTGATCAGGTATTTGAAGCTTCATGATACATTTTGTAGGAGGAGTACCCCTATAGAACATTTTGTAGCCTGACTATGCACACACATGCACAAACAGGCGGGAATGTAAAATGCAAAATTTTCCCATTAATTTAGAGTATTTCCCTAGAGAAATATATTGAGGACACATTAATTTCTATTTCCCATGAGATTAGGCAAATGTAAATAATGCCAGTTTTTGCTCAAAAGGTTTTCACGCTTTGTCTTGCTCCTACTCCAATGCGGAGATTAAAAACGAAAATAATAAGCCCAGCAAAACTAATAAGGGGCACTCAGCATATCTATTTTGGTGGGTTGAGTGTAATTTCTGCCAAACAGTATATTGAACACTTTTCCAAACTTAGATGGTCTAAATTCTTGCTCACGCACACTAAATGTTAACACTCCCTTTCAGTTCAACTGAGAATTAGGACACGGGGAGGGTTAAAGACCAAAAAAATCCAGACTCCAGAACAACAGGAAAAGCTGAATTTGGTTGAGGGAGAGAATAAATTTCTGACTCTCGTCAGCTTTCAGTTGTGGAAGAACTTGCTGGAAGATTCAAAGATTCATGTTTTAGCAAAATGGAAGTATTTGTCCCTAAATAAAACACAATCTCACTTCCTCAAGAATACTGCTCACCTTTTTCACTAAAAACCTCTTTGCTAACTGCAGTTTCAGAGAGCACTGCATTTTTTTCATTAACACTGTGGCCTAGCACCAGAATTCCCCATGATCCAGGATGTGTACTCAGAGAGTGGACTTGGGCAGACCAAAGACTCGTGCTGTGTGGAAGAGCTGCCTCATCTTCCAAGCCCTCCTCCTCCCCTGTGTCCCATCCCAATATACGGACAGGGTATAATAAGCTACAACTTAAATTTCTTTGTTGTTGAAGTTGACCTTTATTTTGCAGCCCTAATGAAGTCTTTTGATGTGCTCCTAAGATACATGGCCTCCTTTTTAGCATTCTGCTTGCTGTGCCTGCTCTAACCGGTGGGCTCTTGAAGAGCGTTAAGTTTTCATACAATGCCTCCCTTGGGTGCCAATTGTTCTTTTCTCCCATAGCTGCCCTTGAGTCATGCCGTCCTGAAACATCACCAGCCCAGAAGCAGCTTGTCAGTGGGGAATTAGGACAACGTGTCTTTCACACCAATGACGAGCGCACCCGCTTGGCCTCTGCATTGTGATCATCACCGACAGAAGAAATATGGGAGCAGACTGGATGGGAAAAGAGGAGGTTTGTGTGAGATGGGGAGATAATTAGCTAAAATACAATGGGGAGTGGACCACTGGTGTGACGGATAATGTGGAATCAAACTGCCACTGGAGCCCTTTGCAGTTCAAACCACCGCTCCTGAAAGCAGCTGCTCTTAGCAAAGGAGTTTGAAAACCTTTCCCAGAAAGCCAGGCATGTGTTCTCTATTACTGATTTGCATTAAAAAAAAAAAAAAAGAAGGATTGGGAGCTACATACCCTGTAGGCGCACTAAGCAAATTGGCCAGCCTAATTATTATTTTTTGGTATGTCTAATTAAATAGACAAAAGGCCCTCCCTTCACTCTCACTGTCGGCACGAACTCCACTGGAATGTGCATAATGTCCCCTCATTTGCCCAGGCAGCTGAGCCTTTCCGTTTTCCCCTAGGAGATTGGCATTGACAACTGCCCATGGCTTACCCAATCCTACTCAGACACAGAGCCAGATCATCAGACACGGAGGGAAAGGGGAGGAAATTGACCTGGTTCTGTTAAAAACCACCGGACAATGCTGTAGGATGTGACATGCCTTTGTTGCAAGTCAGAAGTGTGCCCTGGCCCTTGACAGTAGAACTTGCCAGATCCCATCAGACACTTTCTGCCAAGTATTAACCAAATTCCCCCAAATTTTCTTTATAGAGGCCATGAAAGTGTAATATTTATCCATGAGATTTCTGGTGGTTTTCCAGCACTCAGCTCTCCTGTTCTGCAATTACATGGTACCACAGCCATTCCTTACAGAGCCTTTCTCGACTGGTGGTTTTACCACCCCATAGCACTAGCCCTTTAACTACAAGCTATGTACAAAGTCTTCCAAAGACTTGAGTCACTAGAGAGTTTCAGCCTCATACTGACGCAGCCAAAGTCCCTGGAATCCACAGCTTTCAAATGAAAGGAGAACATGGTGCCTTTTGTCTGTGAGGCATTTTTGTCCTTTTAAGTAGTTGTTGCTGGAGATTTTCACTAATGCCAGCATGAAGCTAGTCATCCCACAAATGAAGAAGAGTTTATATTTATGTTGGAATTTGAAGAGTTTTCAGACATCTGGGAGCCACATCATTACTAAATGACAAAATCTACTCCCACATTTATCTGATACATAAGTACTAGAGGATTTTACTGAAAAGATGAGGAAAAGACTCTCTATTCTTTTCCCAAAGAGATAGGTACAGAGAGGAAGAGAACATGTCATTATATATATGCGTGTGTATATATATAAATGTACAGATACAAGAAAAAAAATAGCAGGATGGTAATTTATCCAGCATAACAGACCATCTCACACTCTCTCAGTGAGCTGTGTGTTTGATCTGACAAACAGGCTCCTATTAGGAGAGTACGGTGAAGTATCACCACATCAGTTCAGGTAAAAAACCTTTTACAGGAAACACCTCATCACTGGTGATCTATTGAACAATCACTTAACAAAGCCTTCCAAATCCACTCTGTAGAATGGAAAAGCAAAAGACCAGCTCCTGATTTCAGCTCCACCTGTGCAAATCCTGAATAACTCCCCAGGTCTGAGAGAAATCTTCAGTTTCCACAACAGGTTTATCCATATAAGCTGATACAGGTGCAGAAAACTCTGCCAGCACAGAATTTGCTTTTTTCCAAAAGCAGAGTTGCTTCAGTGCAAGCAGAAACAACATAGTTAGAGAAACCATAAAATATCTGCTTTATCCAAACCAAATTAAACACCTCTACAGCTCAACTGACATAGGTCTGAAAAAACCCCCATCACTGTCCACTGCTGTTAAACTTTGTTAAGTCAGTGCCTGATGCTTCACTTCTTAACAAGGCAGTTATTTGTTTCTCAGGCAATCGCTGGCACCTGCCTGCCTTTTAAAATCAAATAATAATTGAATATGAGGAAAGTGAGACGAAGTAAAGGAGATTTAATAAAGAGAATCTTTGCTGCGGAGGGAATTTCTTTGGCAGTGATTACGTTACTAATTGATCAGCACATTGCCTGAGAGAAGCCAGAGACAACAATTATATTTAGCACAGTGGCTGAAAGCAATGCAGTCAACTACCTCCTCGGCTTTCGCTGTCCGCTGGCTTCACCTGGATCGGTCTGTTCATCTGTAAGGAAGAACAAAGACATGTAATTAATGGGGGAGTCAGACATTCATATACAGAGGCTTGCTTTGCTTCTTTACCGCGTGTCATAATTAGAACCAGAACTTACTCCACAAGGGGGGAAAAAAGCAATTAGTAAACAAAGAACTAACCATGGAGTGCAGGCTGCGGCTTGGTCTGAGGTAAATAAATCAGTGTCACTCCTCTTACCTGACAGTGGCTTTGTTGAATCACATTGGGAGAGGGATCTGACTCATTTCACACAGGTCATGAAATTTTAAACATAACTTTTAAAATTTCTAATAGTTTCCTCTGGAAACACTGGTGCGTGAGAGCAAAAATGCTTTGTCAGAACATCAGGATCAGTGAAACTTAAATTGCAAAAATTTCTTGAGATTGGCATGATGAAAAGGAAATTGAAAAGCTAATTCCACTTCTACTGCTGGCTCAGTAGGATAGTCATGTGTAACATAGCAGCCTCCATTTCAAACCTGGGGAGGGGGATTTGGATCTAATTTGTCCACATGCTGCAGGAGTGTCGGATACTGAGAATTTTCTGGGAGTAGAGGACTAGATATTCCTTCTTTTGCTTTTTCAGATATCTTTTTCCTTTCTCATATCACAATATAAGTAAGTATAAAAATCTTACCACTGTGCTGTGAATAGGTTTTCTGTTATTCAAATTATCCCTCTCTCACTCAACAAAATCATTGGGGACCATTATTATCCCCAGAGCTGCTCACTCCCGGGAGAGAGGGCAACAGATGCTCACAATGTTCTTCACTGGCAATGCCTAACATGATATGGGTGTCTGAAGAACAGGGATGAGGATATACCCCTCCTGTCAATAGCCAGAGATGCAGATTTGATCAGAACCAACCAAGAATTTGATCTGAAAGCCCTTCCCTGCCTCATACTCCTTGTCACATAAAGCAATCAATACACTGTGCAGATGGACTACTCAAAATATCTTTCTGTGTGTGACTACCTCTGAGCAGAATGAAAATATCTTTTTGATTTGTCAACCAACAAAGAAAGTACAAGTTCAAACAAGCATCACAAGGAGCAGGAGGTCAGAAGGCAATAGGAATCTCCCAACATATGTCTTCCCAATAAAGTCAGACCGCAAATTGGCTGATGAATGTCACTGGATGCCTTCAGGGAATGCTATCCATCCCTTACTTGTAGCTAATCTCAGTTGGGAAGCAAGGCCATTAGTTTTATTTTTCTTTTTTTTCCCC
>VZTH01014308.1:428261-472048 GCA_013397815.1 Aleadryas rufinucha | reverse complement strand
CCTTTTTTTTTTTTTTTTTTTTTGAAAGTGGTTCATAATAACTTAGATTTATTCTAATTGCTCTGCACACGTATTTAGTAATAACAAGTTATCAAGCTGGCTGACAAGTAGGTTAAGATGATGAAGAGCCCAGCAGATCGTGCTGTATTGTTGTCTCTAGAGGAAAATGTACTTATCCATAAACTGACTACAGTCAGACTCACACTCCGGAAGAGAAGGATCAATGGCTACAGATGCTACTGAGCAGTTTCTGCTCTCCTCTCTGCCTGTATCATCCAACAAAACCCAGACAGCTGGATGCTAAAACAAACAAAGACCCTGGTAATAGATAAACCTTGTACCAGCCCTTGCTTCTGCCACTGCAAAAACCTGTTGCTCACATAGGCTCTACAAGATGTTAGCAGGGCAGAGCCATACATGAAGCAGCAGGAGGACAGACATCCTGCCACAGGGCTCCTGTACCCACATGTGAGCAGCTAGCTGTTATACACATTCAAAAATCTGACATCACACAGGTGAGGGGAGTAGTTTATGTCATGTAACTCCAAAAGTATAAAAAGTGTAATTTTAAGCCACTCTTAAGGTTTTTGTTTGAGACATAAACAGTATATGGTCTTTTGCAGTGCCTGTTCCTCTCTGCTGATCATAAAGGTTGTCAATGCACTTAGACTTAGGTGAGATGAACCCCATCTTGCTTCTCATGTGCAGGACAGTGAAGCCAAATCACCCAATTACTTCCCTCAGCTGCTCAGCCTCTGTGACTGCTTGTGTTTGCAGCAGGTTGGTGTTGGTACTTTCCACGTACCAACGTCTGACTTGAGACCTGGTTACTTTTAGCACTTGCACTCCTGTGACATATTATGGGCTCCTAATGTGGACCCTCCGGCTGTTCTAATGCCCATGGTCAGAGCAGGGTGGTCAGAGGTCCCTGGTGCTCGCTCTACAACAGCCAGAACCTGCATCTCTAGCAGTAAGTAAGAGAAACAATCACAGTAGCTAGGGATTTATAGGAGGTGTGCAGCATACAGCCTTGAGAAACAAAGTCTGGAGTCCAAAAGGACAGAACCTTGAGATGCAGAACATCCCATAAATCTACGAACACAGTCACTGATCTGAAGCATGCTAAAGTCCATGAAAATTTCCACTGAACTCAAGGAAGTCTTGGATCCAGTCTTTAGAAAAACTAGACAGAGTTCTTCCTATTTTTTGAGCTGGATGAAGTCAGTTTGCACAAGGCAGAGGACATTATCAGACCCTTCGGCAAAAATGAAAGGAGACAAATATTTGTTTGGGTTTTGGTGTTGTTTTTTTTTTTTTTTTTTTTTTTTTTTTTTTTTTTTTTTTTTTTTTTTTTTTTTTTTTTTTTTTTTTTTTTTTTTTTTTTTTTTTTTTTTTTTTTTTTTTTTTTTTTTTTTTTTTTTTTTTTTTTTTTTTTTTTTTTTTTTTTTTTTTTTTTTTTTTTTTTTTTTTTTTTTTTTTTTTTTTTTTTTTTTTTTTTTTTTTTTTTTTTTTTTTTTTTTTTTTTTTTTTTTTTTTTTTTTTTTTTTTTTTTTTTTTTTTTTTTTTTTTTTTTTTTTTTTTTTTTTTTTTTTTTTTTTTTTTTTTTTTTTTTTTTTTTTTTTTTTTTTTTTTTTTTTTTTTTTTTTTTTTTTTTTTTTNAAAAAAAAGAGTGAGGGAATGAGCATCCAACAGAGGAAGAAAAAACTGGAGAAATTAATAAGTAAAAGGCTAGTGTAATTTAATGTACACTATGATTTATACACTTGACAATTTCTTTATAGACCAAAGAGAAAGTGCTGCCTGAACGGAGCCCATAATACAAATTGAGATCATCTTGACATGAAAGACACCAATTATA
Organism: Aleadryas rufinucha; assembly: GCA_013397815.1. Taxonomy (NCBI): domain Eukaryota; kingdom Metazoa; phylum Chordata; class Aves; order Passeriformes; genus Aleadryas; species Aleadryas rufinucha. The sequence goes on along the minus strand of VZTH01014308.1, from coordinate 470,190 downwards.
GGGAGAAACACTGAGAGGAAAATAATTAAGTTTCCTTTCTCCATCTATGTAATTTTTTTTTTTTTTTACACAGACACTCTGGGAGCAAGGATCTGTCATGGGGACCAGAAGAAGGCTAAGTGGGGAAATTAAATGGGAGAATGATATAGCTTTCCCAGTCTGGGGAAATACCTTCTTGGGGAGAAGGGAATTCAGAGATTCAAATTCCCTCTTTAATTTTTATCTGGAAATTGCTATTAAGTTGAGTGGAATGAAACCAAAGTTTATACTCCAAAATGTATCCTTTTGAAGAGTGTTTGGGGAAATACTGATGTGGACATCTTTAATATCTGTCCTGTCTTGGTGGACCCTTGGTGGAGAGTGTGACAGGACAAAGAATATTTGTCAGACAGCAAATCTGATTAATACCATCAGGAAATCCACCTGGGATCATCAGAACTACAAATGTGGCTGTAAGGTGTTATTGAACCCTGTCACTAGAAGGCTTCCAAAGGGATTTGGCAACACAGGAAAAGATCTAGGCAGGCTGACCCAGAGTTTGAACTGGTAGATGGAGTGAGTGCACTCTGTTAGGCTTCCCTCTAGGATGTGCTACACTCCTGCCCATTCAGTGGTCCTTCTTTCTTCTGCCCATGAATGTTCTTTGTGCTCTCCTTAGAAATATGATCACGCTTCCTTGTTCTATGTTATTCCTGTTGGGGTGCCACTGAGAAAGCAGTAAATTTTTTTACCATTAGTTAGTCCCAAAAGTGTTTGTCTCCTCTTTAGCTTCTCTACCATCCTTTAGGTCCTGACTAAAATTTTTTATTCTCTGCATAATATGAAGGTGGCTGACTTTATGGTACCAGAATGCTCTATAGTTTTAAAACCATTATAAATCAAGACAATGTTTATCCTCATTCATGACTCAGAGTCCCATTTGGCCAAAAATTTACTTTGATGTACAGCACTTAAGAGCAATTTTGTAGTAAAGTTGTGCTGAGGACCACTGAGGAACAAAGATTTACACAAGACCCAATTTGGGTTTCTGGTTATATATATACACACAGTTTTCAAAGAGGTGGCAAGAGAGTGGCACACCAGGGTTTTATTCACAATTTTGTCCCCATTATGGAGTAATGAAAAGCCTGTGGCTCAGGTTGCCCATCTGTACTGGGAAGAAGTACCACTGCAGCTGTGAATAGGCCTATTTCAGGAAGAGAGGTTGTGTGTCCTTTTCCTACAAATGCCATAAATATTTGTGTTGATGATGGAGTTAGAACTTCATGTGCATCATGCTTCCCATTTTCCTGTGATTTTTCGCTTGTTCTTCTCTGCTGAATACCACCTTCAGTATCACCTTTGCACAACTTAGGCAAGGTGATCACACTTGTTAAGTTTCACATCCTTCATTTTGGACTGTCCTTCCTTTTTTTTTGCCTAAAATCAACACATCCAAATTATGCCAGATGTCATTGTCTCACACCAAATTGCCACTGCCCCACCTACCCCCACCCCAATTCTCCCAGCAAGTAGAAACACAACATCATTTTTCATGTCCAATTACAGCCACTGTGGTGCCACTGTTAAAAGACAGCGCAGGTACCCCTGTCAAAAAGGGTTTGAGTTACAAGAAGCGATGAATTATAGCAAGCCCTTTTTCAATTCTCCACAGAAATGAAATGTCAGAGCTTGCTGCTGTATTTTTCTCAGCACCATCAGCTACAGGCCACTGCAGGAATTAGACAGGGGACACACGCTTTTCTGCATCATGATTTTTCTTTTCCTAAGGTTGTCGTTTTTCCCCCCCCCCCAACCTTTTTCTGCTCCCTCTGGCTTTGATATTAATTTAGAGCAGGTAGAAGGATCACCTGGGAAAGAAGAGTAGGAAGAGACAGTGATTTCTCACTGTCTCCATCTTTCTTCCTCTCACTGTTCCTACTACCCTTTTCCTTCTTGTCTCACCCACTTTTTCATTGATCATCAATATACCTTGTGCTTCTAAGTAGATCTAAAACTCTACTTGAGAATGGACAAATACAGAGGTAAAAAAAAAGAAGAAATGGAAAAAACCCACAAGAATATGGAGATATCCTGAATAGCTTAAAATGTGTTCTGAGACAGGAAGAAAAAGGGAAAAGATGAAGAGATTACTGAAGATGAATTAAATGCCACTAATAGTTAGGAAGATCATGACCAAGCAGAAGAGAACTATGTTGGAGATAATCTGCTGGTTGTGCTTAAGGATGATGTCACTTCAGGAGACAAAAGGTTATTCTGGAGCTTTTATGATGCATAGGACCTTTGAAGATTACCCTGGTGATCATCTAAATAATAATATACTCTTTCCATTCTCCTTAGAGATCTTTAAAAAATTGAATACTCCTTGAGGACATGTTGGGGCTTTGGTTTGTATCAAAAACCGCGATGAAAGGAATTCTGCTGCCCACATTTCTGGAAGTTCCCAAAGAGTGCAAAAAAAGTAGAGGTGCTAACTTCTGGCAAGGCCTGTTTCCAGCTCTACACTGGCTTTCTGGGTGATTTGGAACACATCATTACATCTGCCTCTTTCTCAGCTTGTTCTTCTATATAATAAAGATAAAGATATCGCAACGTACTATGAAGGTGACCAATGAAATAAAAGTATCTAAATTCTGGTGTTAAACAAACAAACAAACACCTAGTCATTTCTATGCCTGAATTATGTGGACAGATACAATGGCAAATAACAAACTCTTCTCACTCACTGATATTCTGTTGTGTTCGGTATTGTTCAGGCATCAGCCCCCTAAATCAATGATGAAACACAGCTGTGACCTAATCATGAAGGATGTGAGCTAGGAGGTCTTAGCAAATGTTTTCTGGGCACTCCTGCATCTCTGTAGTTGCTGGTTAGCCTCATGGAAAACAAAAAAAATCTCATCCCAGACCAACTTTCTCCCTAAAAATAATATGCAGTTCTTGATGATCTCATGACATAGCTCAGATGTTAGTTGGAATTAGGAATAGTTTAATAATGGCTCTGAAATTTTCAGAAAATATGTTCACTATTTATTTCTTTGGTGGGACAGGTTTTATTTCTCTCTATTTCTACTTATCTCTTTGATGTTTCTGTTTAAAATCTCTCCCCAAAGCACTAAGAGGAATTTCATTTTACCACTTCTGCCAACTGAATCTGCCATGAGTCTTTTTTTGAATCTGCCATGTGCACAATGGCAATTCTTCTGAATTCAATACAGCTATTTATGTGAGCAAAGGTATTGGCAAGAATGCGTTTGTAGGAGCGGGTCATAATTTTTAAAGCATTGAACAAAATCTGCCCTGATAGAGAGCCCTAAGGAAATGCAAAGTATATTAGTGTCAAAGTTGGAAAAGCCAAGAAAATCACCTACAATTGAATTGTGTATGTGTAATTGCAAAGTTCAAGTAAATCACTCTGTACCTGATTCTGAGTGACATAATTGAATTACAGTGATCTAAACTAGATAGCCATAAGTGTGAATCCAAAGCAAGCTCCTTTCTCTGAAGAAAAAAAACCAAAGTTAGGGCTCAGATGCTCAGCTCAGAGAAATTTCTCCAAATGCTATAGAATAATTAAGATTTCTTCACCACAGGTTAGCTACACAACCAGCCTCTTGTATTTATCTATTTAAACTGTAATGCATGGAGCAAAAACCTGTTCCCAAGGGAATAGAGGTAAGTGCTGTGTTTGCATGGATTGATGTGTAATTACACATTAACCACATTTACTGTGGCCACTACGAATTGATACAATGTTGGTTTAATGAAAGAATAAGGAGAGGAAGTATTTTTAAAAGTTTGTTTAAAAAAACAACCCAAATAACATTGGTTTACGTCACCAGTGATGCACTGTCCCTGAAATGACTATCCCAAACCTCATCTGGCTAAAAAACTCTTAATTCCTCCCCACCACCCTCTTCCTTGCCTGTTGAGGTGTGTGCCATAGATATGTACACAAACAGAGGAGAAGACCTGAAGTGGCAATGTGTGAAATATTAAAAAAAAAACCATTGAAGGGTCTGACCTTTACAAATCAGTCAATGCTCTGGTGTCTACCCCTGAAAATGATTGCTACTGGCCATCCCTGCTCTCTGAGAGCATTTTCTATATATCATATAAAACACATTATAATCCATCTGTCTAACTATTGATTAATCTTTCTCCTTTTCTGCTGTGTATAGATGAACCTAGAGGGGCTTCAGTTCAGTTCACACTCATGTGCACAAGCCTATGGCTTCAAATATAAAACTTCTTCCTCTCAGAACAGTTTGAGCTTGAGTTTGAAGAAACTGCTAATCTTGTCAACAGATAAATAGAGCCTTTCCAATAGAACAAATCATTTGGTTTGTTCCTGGGGTAGCTAAGCATGTAGTGTTCAACCTTATGGTGTTTCTGGTTTTAAATAAGTGGACTAGGGTAAAGGGAGAACTTAGTATCAACAGGTTTGAGGACAAAACACAGGATGCTTGGAACAAAGCCTCATTTCCTAAACGAGAGAGAGAGGANTAGTATTTATATCTTATAAATATTGTTTCATATGCAAATCTGCATGTGAAAGAGATGGCAGGAGACTCCCTTAGAGTTTTGGGCAGTCACACTGCAAAAGTGGTGTTTGATAGGTCAATTTTCACTCACTAGACTGTGCTTCCACACTACCTTGGTGACTAAGGACAAAAGGTGATGCCCTGATCACCTAGATGGGTATTTATTGCACTCATGGACCTTACTTTGCTCCTACACTCAACCTTTCTTTCCTGGAAAAGAAGGCTGTCTTGTGGATGATGACTTTTGAAAATTTGTCTGTAGCCCCAGACCCCTTACATGAGTGAGAAGTCCCTGAACATTTATTGAGTACACCCAAGCATGTACAGTGTCCCAGGACTAGCTCTCTGGTCATGCTAAGCTATATAAAAGGGTCTATTTTTATGTGTATCCTGACAGCCGAGGTATAACTCCTGAATGGACAGGCTGCTCATTAAATCTCATTCCCTGCTGGTACCATGAACAATCACAATGTGAAATTCTGTTCATAAACACATCAAATTCTAATATAAAACTAAGTCAGTCTTTTGCTGTCCTTTCCTCCCTTCTTCTCTAGTACCAATAGGAAAAAGTTATTCCACAATCCCGTCTTTCTTCTCATTTCCCTCTTGAGTTTACTTCAAGATAATTTACACCCAATTTAAAAGTGTGCTCATACACCTTTAATTGAAAATCATTCTTCTCTATCCCTAAATTTTTCTATTATCCAACTTAGCATGATTTGAGTAGAAAGAGACCTCATTCTCTTTCACCTAGACACTGTGATCCCAAACTCCTTCAAGGCAGAGCAGCAGCATAGTCATGGAATGATAGAATCATTAATACTGGAGAAGATCTCTAGGATCACCAAGTCCAACTGCTAATGCAACACTGACAAGTTCACCACTAAACCATGTCCCCAGATGTTCCCTCTACAAGTTTTTTGAATGCTTCCAGGGATGACGACTCCATCACTTCCCTTGGCAGCCTGGTGCAGTGATTGACCACTCTTTTGGTGTGGAAATGTTTCCTAATAACCATGTTCAACCTCCCCCAGCACAACTTAGACCACTTCCTCTTGTCCTATCACTTGTTATCTGGAAGAAGAGACCAACCCACAACTGGCAATGACCTCCTTCCAGGTAGTTTTAAGAGAGTGACAAGGTCTCCCCTGAGCCTCCTGTCCTCCAGGCTGAGCACTCCATTTCCCCCAGCATAAGAAGGTAGTCCATATAGATACAACAAAGACAGCCTTACACTAAGAGGCACTGATCCTCACTCTGCTGATGGCTAAATATATGTATGAGGCACCACAGCAATTAAATGAGTGATGAGAACATGTGCCGAGGGTCCTGGATCCATTTTGAAGTGCATGCTCAGCTCAGATGTTTTTGGTTGTGGATCCATCTCTTCCTGCACTGCCCAGCCCAGGTGTCACATCTCAGCGGTCCCATAGGTGCTCTTGGTGCTGTTCTGCTGCTGTCTGTTGGATGGGTGGGGTGTTCCCTGGGTGCGGGGCACATCATGGTCACAAAGAGGCCAGGGGACTCCTCAGCACCAACATGAGCAGGGCAGCAGTCAGGTCAGAGAGACAGATGTATCCCCAAAGGCAATGTAGACATAACCCCTGCTCCCTCACTAAGAGATGAACATCTGCTCTTGTCTTTCCCTTATCCCAAGCCCATGACCTCTGGCTATTGGAACTTTCCTGCCTCACTCTTCACTCTCTGGGCTTTATCTCTTCTTCTGAAGCAAGACCCAAATGTTGCCTTTGCCACTAATGGTTGCTTGGCTTGACGCTGCAGACTTTAGGCAAGGCCAAGCTCCATTGACTTCAGTGCTTTGAGTGCAAAAAGGCCTTGGCCACTGTCCATCCAAGAAGATTAGACCTTCTGTGCTTGTAGCTTTGTATGCCTGGCCACAAAGATAAGAACCACAGCCAGCCCTTTTGCCTATGGAGAAATGCTTTCCACAGCACTGCCATTTAACAAACAACTGAGTAAGCTGTGTAAATTAACTAGATGCTTTCACCCACTGCCAGGACCATGAAATACAGGCTCTCTCACTGATCTAAATGTGCAGGTAGCTTCAGAGCATGACTTTAAGCACAGACTCCCCAGGAACTGAAAGAGACTGTCACCAGGTTAAGATTACAAGCAGGGTTTTCCTCGGTACTGGGCTAGATCCACCCTAAGCAGAAAGTGTTGTACCCCCACCACTGGTCCTGCTTTCAAGGTGAGTGTGTTCACTCACTTCCTCCTACCTTAATTTCCTTTTTTACAAAGGCTGGTGTCTCCTGCTTGCTTCAGTATAACAGAGAACAGTCCATTACCTCAGTTCTGAACCCCAGGAGGGCCAGACCCAAACCTATTCCAAGCAGAATGCTCTGGTATTTCTGAAGGACAAGAACCTCCCTCCCAAGGTGTCTCCCAGTCCTATGCGAGGGTTATGGTCATGATTTCCTTTCAGAGGAGATCATATTTGTTGTATTAACAAACAAATAAAGTCTAACTTTTTTTTTCAGACAACCTGAAACAAGTTCCATTTGAGTAGAAAAATGCCCAGTAGCCATGCCACTTTGTCCACTGATTTGCCTAAGCTGGTTTGAAATCACACCTCAAATTAGATGTGTGAACACTTTGCTCTGATGATAAGCCCCCTTAGCTATGCACTGGATCAGGGCTGCAGCTCCTGAGCTGGCAAAAAGAAAATAAAAAAATAATTTTACAAAAAAGAAAACAAACAAGGAAAGATTCAGAGAAAGAGTAAGATTACCTTAATCTTGATGATACCCCTTTAGAGAAAATCTTCTGTGAAGGGACTTAGAGTATTAACTTTTTCTTCTGCACTCCTTCACAGCTAGGAAATGTATACGGGGTGTGATTTTAAGCCCATCCAGCTGCTCAAGTTAGTCCTCCATTTCTAACAGTAAACGAATAAGCATGAGCTGGAATGTTCCAAATTATAGTAGAGCCTTCAAAATATGAAAAACAAAAATCCATAGATTCCCAAATATTTCTTGAGTTGGGAAAAGGATGGAAGGCTTGAAAAAACCCCAAGCACAGTCAATGAAACAAAAGCCCCCAATCATTCCAGATTTCAGATCCTCACTGTCAGTGCAAATCTCTGTACCAGTTTCAGCCTGTATCAGGCCCTCCAGTGCAAAAGGAGCTACCTCTCACTCCCATCTATGTATAACTGGTATCATCTGGTCCTATGTTTTGACAATTATCTGTAACATAATTACCAGACTGATGAGTCTTGCTGATTAATTATGCCATCCTTCAAAGTTGATCTGGGTACTTAAAATAAACAAACACCCTGGTTGGGTAACAAAGGTGATTTTCTCTGTCTGTTCCAGCGAACAAAGGCTAGCAAACTCATTCTGCTATGTAGGGATGTGGTCAGAGACTTGCAGGGAATCGTTTCTGATCTGTCATTCATGTAGAGCTGCTTCACTTCTGGTCCCTGACCGCACCCTGACTTCCCCCCTCCTGAATGATAAATATTTTCCCTCTGCTGAGAGATATCCAACAAAACTGGGGTCTGATACTAATGCATCACTGATGCTTTCCTCCTCTAATTATGCCTAAACATTGCTGTTCTTTCTTTTCTGCCTTGAACAACCACTTTTTTCTTTTTCTTTCTTTTTTTTTTTTTCCTGCATCAACATGTACCAAAGCATTAAACAAGACATTCCATTAATTTCTTCATCATCATAACTTAAGCCTGGGACATACCCTTTAAATATTCATTCAGCTATGAAAACTGGGCATTAAAATTTTAATAATGTCAAGCTCATTTGAACTGAGCTCCTGGGGGACTATTACGATACAATTAGAATAAATATGATGATTGATTTGGTGTAAAGGTTCACCTGTCCACATGTGTTAGTGGCCGGAAGCAGCGTGCCACCTCTGGCATCGCAGCCAATAGCTCCAAGTTATTTAAAGTTATTTACTCCCTTCCTCATCACCCCCACTTGCTTCCCACTTGCTGGCAAGCTTGACCCCCTCACTTGCTCACACAGAATGTTCAGTTTGGGATAGGTTGGCAGAGGCAAAGCAGAGAGGCCTCACTGGGAGTTGCATCCAGCTGCACCCTCCTCCTTCCTTCCCCTTCTTGTGCTGTGACCCTTGACTGAAGAGGGAGAGTTGGTCAGACACACAAGAAGTTCAGCTATAAACTTTTTGGCAGCCGTGGCCATTAACCTTTTGCAGCGTGTGTGTCTGAGCTCCCAGGCTCTGATACTCCTGGGTAGATGGTTAGCAAGCCTAAGCAACACTGACATGTCTGAGCCAGCTCGGAGGAGAACAAGCCTTGCTGCTTCCTAGCAGGATCTGTCCGAAATCACAGCACTGAGATAGTCTGTGGACGTGATGCTGAGAGTAAAAAAAAATGCAGAGGGGGAAACCGAGCAAGAAATCACACTACTTAAGGAGCCTTCTGTTTCAAAAGCAGGATGTTCTCAAATGCACAGACAGATAATTAAAAGATTTTGGTCCACTGGGTGCTGAGCATATTTGAAAATTTGGGCCAGATTGTACTTTCTCTCTCTGCAGTGTGAATTGGGTGCTACATGGTGTAAATACAAAAGGAGATAAAATGGAGCCATCACCACTGAGAACAATCAAAGGGCTTTTTTTTTTTTTTTAATAATCTACTTTAAATAAACTACTCATTAATTCTTTGAATAAGGGTATAATGCAAACCTCTCTGCACTTAAAGGTAACCCTGATCTAGCCCTGCTTACAAGCACTGCCAGAGCTTCTAGCTTTTGGGGCTTTACCATCGGTCTCCTGACATATGGTGCTTTCCTTAAATCCTCAACTTCTGGACCTGAGCAACTTTTTAACAAGAATTTTAATTCCAGAATAAAAGAAAATCCTTAAATATAGCTCAAAGAAAACAAATATGTGAAAATAAAATTACTCTTATTTATATTGTCATATCATACAGGATTGCTTCAGATAATTTATGACTGATGCATCTTTACAGTTGGCAATGTTAATTATTAGAAATATTATTTGATTTTCACTGTTTTAAGCTGTTTCTTTCCTCTCAGTACTTTGCTAAAAGCAGATACTGATCCTAAATCTGTCACTTCCTTTTTCAAATTCAAATCAAGTCCGGTTCTTTTTCCTGTTCATCGTCTGTATTTCTGTATTATTTACTTTTAATAATAATATTAACTTTTAGTAATACTTTGGTGTTACTTACTTTTACACTCTTACCCCTACATCTTCCAAAAAAAAAAAAAAAAGATATTCTTTAAAATTAACTCAGCCCATTGCATATTACAATATGGAGACAAGAAAGGGAGATAATGGTCACTTGGTGTTGATTTGCTCAGAAGGAAAGCAGCAATTTGGGGAGCCTTCTTACTGTGAATGCAGACTGTGGAAAGATACGGCCTTTTACTCTTTTCTGAAGTCTATTACCTATCATCTCCTTCCCCACTAAGTTTCCTCTATGGAAAAAGGGGTTAGACAGTAATCTTTACCTTCAGGGCCCATTGTGAGGATTAATTAGATATTATTCCTACAAAATTGTAAAGTTTTAAGATGCTATATGAGCTCTCACTGTTATTATAACATGCCATACCTGCATAACGTCTACCACTGCAATATTACCCCTTGGTTGTTCCAGACTACAGAACTGCTGCTTCTAATTGAGTTAATGGCTTCATAGGTTGGTAATTTAATAAAACAGACTGCTTAAACCAGCAAGGTTTTGATTAAATGGGGTGTGTGCAAAGGGGAATTTATATTTGTTAGAAGCTCCATGAATCCAAGGTATCAAGGCACGGATAATGCTGGCATAACAGTCTATAATACAGAGAGGAAGGAAGGACAGAGCAGAAAGCCATGGAATCATGGAAAATCCTGAGTTATAAGGGACCTACGATGATTGCTGTAGTGTACCTAACACTCATCTGTACGATTTGGAGCATTTTTTTGGAAGATCCTTTAACTGTGAGAAGCTCGGTGCTCTTTTGAGCCTGTCCCAGTGACCAGGCACCCACTCGGTGAAAAACCTTTTCGCAGTGTTTGGGCTGAACTTCCCCCGATGCAGCTTCATTCCATGAAGGAATGAGGAGGTCAGCACCCCCGTCCTCTGCCCACCTTGAAAGAGCTGTGGGCTGGTGTCACATCCTGCTGCAGTCAGGTGTTCTGGGCTGGTCTCAGGGGTGTGCACACGGGTGTGATGGTGTGCATATACAGGTAAGGCACTGCGCTTCTGCCACTGCTCACCATGGCAAGGAGATCTACCCTAGGATATCCTGACTTCAGGAAGAAATTCAGTCATTTCTTCCCAGCTGGCCTTGCCCCCTAGCTTAGCTCTAGTTCTGGAGCAAAAACTGGAAAATTTGGGGGAGACCCTGAACGGGAAGACTTAGCTTGTGCTGAAATCACAGATACATCTTGAAACTGCCTTTCTGAAGCAGGTGCCTGGCCGTGCCCATGCAGAGGAACGGGCTGCTTGGAGACCTCCAGAGGGAGCTCTTGGCTGCCTAAATTTAAACAACTAAATTATGCAAACCCAATTTCCTAGATGGAGAAATTAAGGATTTACTCCGGGAAACCTGCTTCATTAGGTACTTAAAATGTACTCAAAAGTTAGTTAGTTTGGTACACAGACTGGATCACACCTCTGACTCCAGTGATTGCCTGTCTGCAGTGATTTTGGACTGCGGGAGCCGCTCCAGGTGCTTCCACTGCCTGCTAGAGTCAGTAGGAAAAAATTGCCTTGATCTTGGAAAAGCAAGGGAAAGAATCCCTGCATCCTGACACTTTTCTGTGTCGTAAATGCCCATTCATAGCTCCTTCCATACCACAGGTCAACACCATTGAGAGTTAAAATTTTGTTCTTGCATCATCTCTCAAGAGCTCCCAGCCAGGCAAATCTGAAACCAAGCAATCCTTTCTTTCATCCGTCTGACCCTGAGAAAACAAAGAAATCCAGGCACAGCTAGCATGGCTATTTTGTGTATAAAGAACAGCACCCACAAAGCTAATGAGAAGCTTTTATGGCTGTTTGTAGAGCACTGATAGATAATCAGGAACAGGTCCAAGCTGCAAAGTTTCTCCTATCAAAAGATGGGCAGAAACTTTCCATAATAAGGGCCAGGCACAAAATTCAGATGCTGACACAAATGCAGACATCTTAGGAGGGTATATGGCGATTGTGCCAGTGGCTGGGGTTATACTTCATTCAGAAATCTGGCTCAGCTATTCAGGGACTCGCTCACATCTTTATCTGACCCAGCCAAGCTCACCAGCTCAGAGAGCTGCACTTCCACAGGCCTCCATTCAGGCACAGGAAGGCGTTGGGGTTTCATCAGGGCAGGTGGGGGGTGGTGCCTGACCTTGTGGATCCAGGGGGGCACCGGAGGCCAGCAGTGAGCCCTGAACATGCTTTCCAGAAGGGCGACCGACACTTTGTGACTCCAAAGGACCTGATGTCAGCACTTCGGAGGGGAATAGCTGGCTCAGCAGAAAGGAAAAATAATAGGAAATTGGGAAGTCTGACATCAGAAGTGGATGTTTTTCCTTCTCCCTAAATGTTGTGCTCTGGTTCAGTGGCAGGTTATTGGTCCTGGTAGTTGTTAGTCTGTAGACTGCCTTATGGCAGGGGTCAAGCTGCTTGATGAAAATTGTCCTCTTCAGCCTTAAAATCTGTGAACTCTGCTGAAGTTCATGAAAGGTTTGTGCTCTCATGGAGCCTCAAGTAATGACTCGGGACAATCTGCTTTTGGATCCAGGTACCGTGCTTGTTCTCCACAAGAATCTTATTCAGAGGATCCTCAGAGATGTTTTGATTAACATTAATTTCATGCCAGGCCAAAATGCCCCTGTGACAAGCTCCATTGAGCCAGTGCTGAACAAAGGAAATTCAAAATTCAGCTCCTTCACGTGAGATGGTGTGTGCGTGTGTGTGTGTGTGTGTGTGTGTGCTTTAAATAAATCATTTATGGTCAATAATGCCAGGTTATTATAGGTCAATAACTTTCCATTATTCACTAGCCTTGCTGTGCTCCCACTGTCAGGCAGCACAACGGCATGTTGGCTCTTGTGAAGCAAAAAAGCTCCTGATGGGAGCTTTGGAAAAGCAAGCACGAACACAGCTTGAGCAGAAAAAAAGAAAACAGGGGAGGGAGAGAGTGTGAAAAGTTCTAGTTGCTCTCAGGAGTGTCTTGGGGAATGCGTGTGTGACATACTCTCTATTTCTCATACAGGCATGCACACTCAGCCCCTAAATTCATTATTCCTGTGCTCCCAGCTGGTCAGATGTGAGGCAGCCCAGATCCCTGGGTTGCATGACCACAGAGCTGGTCCTGAGCAAACATTATCTCTCATTAAGGTCTACAAGCTCGGGCTTAATGCCACAGTAGCCTGCGGGTTGTCTAAGCTGTGTGTGTGGACAGTTAACGCTCACAGCTGCCTGCTTTGTACTGGGTACCCAGGAGAAGAAGAGTATCAGGTTTTTTTTCAAGTCAGGGTGTAAATGTCAGCAAAGAAACAAAAATGAAGAAATCAAAAATTGCAGGACAACATGAGGAGCCTGGAACTGCAGGTATATGTAAATAATAGTCTGTCTCCGTGGAAACTGCAGGAGGCAAAAGCCATCCCTGTGGTTTGGCAGAGATTCTTTGGTGCTCCTGCTGAGGGTTTGAGGTGCTGCTCCCAACCAAACATTTTGAAATGACAAGCCAGGACATGGGAGCTGTGGGATGTGCTCATCCCTTGTAAAGGGCAACCAGTGGAAAATGAACTGTGTGGAAAGTTGAAGCATTCAATAAGTAAAAGCCTGTGAGAGGAGAAAAGGAAGAATAATGCTGCTTTTTCACTGAAACTGTACCTAAGATTTTTTGCCTAGAAGCCTTTTTGGCCCTTTGCTGACCAGTGCATTGACCCTACTTCCATCTAGCACTGAGATGGTGCCTCCTTCATGAGACATCTTGGCCCTGATCACCCTGCACATGTGAGAGACTCAGCCTGGGGGAAGAGTGTTGGCTTTTCCCGATCTTCCAGGTCATAGCCACTGCTGGAGATAACATGCCTGGCAGCCTTGGCTGTTTTAACTCCCACCTCTGCACAGCTGTCATGGGCAAGGAGGAGTTAACAGGAGCTCTGAAGAGCTGGTCCATTTTGAATGTGAATAATGGGAATACTCTCCTTCAATCGGTATTCAGCACAGGGATGTACAGAGGTATAAAGTTAATCACTAGCTGGGCCACCCCTATTTCCAGAAAAAGAACTTTAATACCTTCTTTATCCAATGAAGTACCATTGTTATACCTGCATATTATGAAGGGTTTATTAAACCGGTGATAATCTATTCAAGATAAAGTGATCTGTATGGCCAACTGAGCACAGATCAGACAGAATGATGGGAGGTTATTGTTAAAATATGCAAATTCACATCCTATTGAAATGCAAACCCTCCAGATAAGATTTTTTAATAAATCTGGTCTTTTTTCACTGCATGAAGGTAACCTAATGTTTATTGACTTCAAGACCATATAATGGAACGTAATATCTATTAGTCAGATCCTTGCCTCTCTTTCGATTACTGGAGGTACATGTTCTGGCTCCCGAAGAATTTTTGTTTTATAGTTTGGTACAAAAGAAAAGAGATTAAAACCCCCAAAATTAATTAACTTCTTTTTACACAAAGCCCCCCTTCCTCCTCAACTGCTGTCATTAGTTACTCAAGTAAAAGGAAGCAGTACCCATCAGCGGAGAAACTGTCCACTACTTTCAGCATTAGGAAAAACAACCAAAAGGAGAAATGCTATTTGGGAACACCTCTGTACAGCATAAAGCATAAATTAAGGCTTTTGGATGCCTTCCCTGTGTGTACTATTACCACATCACAGAAATTTGAGTGAAGTTTCATTTCACTCTTCTGTATAATAGGACTATGAAACAGCTTGACCTGAATTCTGTATGTGTGTTTCTGTGTATAAGACTTGTTTAAGGCATATATTCAGTGTGTATTTATGAGCTGGGGGAGGGACAGGCGGTTACAGAATCAGACACAGTTTCAGATACTAAAGTGCCAGATGAAATAAAGGCTTTTATTTTAGTGAAATGCCAGCGCTGTGATAGCAAAAGTTGAGAAGCCATTTCTGCTTAAAGGTCACTTCTCCTCAAACCCTGTAAAATTTACATGCTGATGTAGATTGATCTGAGATTTGGTGTGTCTGGTGAAGGTGGAAGGTTTGTTTCTGATTCCAAAATGAAGGTCAACAAAGTAAAACTATCCTGAAATAGAAGCTTCCTAGCTCCTTGGAAAAGCTCTGCCCATCTCTAAGAGACTTTTTAATGTTGCTGTTAGGCTCTGCCAGCTTTCTGTGGTAAAATCAGGACTGTGATCGTGTCTAAAGTGATCTCATCCACTCAACATTTTACTCCTGCTGGTTCTTGGTGGTCACAGAGTGGGAGGAGCAAGACGGGTAGGGTCTGGGCAGGGTATCACTGCAGGGGATGGGTCAGGCAGCTCAGCTGTGGGCACAGACAGGAGGAGCCTGACAGGCAACCAGAGATGTGTAAGCCAGGGTGTGAGAACAGCTGCCCGCACTTGGTTATCTGAAGCATCTCTGCCTGTTCTGACCTGTGCTGTTCTGCCCACACAGGGCTGTACAACAGCTCAGGGACAAGTATGGCCAGAAACCTTCATAGGACTGCAGACCTCTGGCTTCCATCACAGCTGGAGAATAACCCAAGCTAAACCCTTCCGGACACTTTGCCTATGAGGCTGATGGGGATGTGCATAAAATGTGCTGCCTGCCCGAGTGTCTGCAGTGGGAACAGCAGTTTCCATCCCCAGTCTGCACTGCTGCCAAAACACAGACTCTCAACCCAGGCACCCTTCTCATCAGTCACTTCATTGGGTATACCACCAGTTACAAATTAGCACTTAATCAAGATAAATCCCATAGGAAGGATATGGATAATATGCAATGCATTAAGCCTGCAAATTAAGATGGTCTGATTTAACCCTGGCTTTAAAACTCCCAAGCTTGCATTAGGACTAATGATGAATGGATGTACGTCCCTGGTTGGACAGGAGCTCTGTCAGGACAAGGCTGCCCAGCAGCGACAAAGCCAGCACAGAACAAGTGCTCTGCTTAATGCTCATTAGGCCTTCCACACTGTCCCTACTTGGGAATGTGCTTTCCCTTGTCGTGGATGGTTGTAATAGTGACACTTCTCCAGGATCTATTGACTTATTGGTCCTGGCGTTCATTAATAAAACCTAACTGAGGGCAGTGGCTGCTGGCATAATTTGCACACTGATCAGAGAGGGGAAACTGAGGCACACAGCATCATATTTGGAAAGGCTGACCTGCACTGTGCCCAGGGCTTTCCATTCACTTGGTCTAAACCAGACCCAGCACGTCACCTCGCTCAATCATGCTTGGGAGTCTCTTGCTCTTTCACTAACTAGCTGCAGGGATATAGGTGGCATTTCAGCTCTGAAAGTGTGGCCCAAGGTATTTAAAGCTCAGTGGCCTGAATTCTCCTAGCAGATTAGTGCAGTAGCACAGCCAGGAAGCTCTGTCCTGCTCCATCTTGTGGGCTGCAGCATGGGTGATGCAGCAGGATTGTACCTCCAGGTACAAATACAGCAGTAGCTAATGAGTGTCCTGCTCTGGGGTGCAGCACACTTTGCAAATATAAAGTTGAAGGCTGTTTCTGTCCCTTTGTGACTGAGAACTCTGGTTATTCTCTCTTCCTGCCTCAGCTCCTGCAAGACCTGAAACAAGCCTGTTATCGGGCCTCACATCTGCTATATATAGTCCAGAAATTAATCTCTGCGTGAGATCAGGGAAGAAGAAAACCCTTTATCAGCTTGTTCACCCATCAAGGTCAGGGTCCACATGGGCTGGAGTACACCAAAGTATGAGTCCTGCAAAATGCAGGGGAGCTGCTATTTTGAGGGAGGATGTCTGTGATGCAGGCTTCAAGAGGAAGAGGAATCAGTTTTAAGAGGAATCAGTTTTAAGATCCACAGCTGGGGAGCATCAGGAAATGGTTATGGTCTGCCAAGGGTTAAAGGGCTTTGTTCTGGCTGCAGGAGTAATTTAGGGAAGGAAAATCCTTTAAAATAACAAGCATGGCAACATCTGTGGTTTTAAATTTACTTTTCTCCAGATTTGCACTAGTGTTCAAACTTGTCACAATAGGGTATCTTTCCTGGATGTCATACTGCACTTATTACTGGGAACGACTACTTTCTACGGTGCGTCTCTACTTTATGGCTTTTTAAGATATGGATGCTGTCATCATATTCCCCAGAGATGTGTTCTGGTTCATGGAGAGGCTGTTTTATATAATCTCCCGTGAAAGATTAAAACAACAGCAGCAGGAGCAACAATAATGCAACACACTACCTCCTGAGAAAAAACTACGGAGTGGTGGCACAGGCAACAAAATCTCCTCGCCCACTGCAAAGCAGCAGGCTTAATTCACGTGGTCCAACTTCACTTTCCTCAGGAAGATCGCATCACATTCATTCCCAAGAGGACCATGCTGTTGCCTTGTCCTGGGAAGAGCCTTCCCCAAAGCTGCCACTTCTCCACTGCTCTCATACCCTACAGCATCACCTGCCTGTTTCGTACTGACATCCTCTCTGGTGTCTCTCCTTCCAGCACCTCAGACCAGGAACCAGTGAGTGGAGCTCTGCCAGCCAGTGCAGCTCCTGAGATATCCTTTCTTCCCTGGCTAGAAAATGTCAAATCTCACATTTTATGCCTCTCTCTGCTCTTGGCAGAGAAAACCCCAGTCAAAACCAAACCCAGAAGTGATGGCAGGAGAAAAACGTGGGGAGAAGGCCCAGTATCAATTAATAAAACACTACTAATGAGTGCAAGGGATTACCCTGGGGTACCTCACTTTGTGATGCAGGGTGTCAGCTTGCCCCAGTGTAAGCCTAAAGTGAGAGACTGTGTCCAGCCAGAGATGCACAGTAATTTGCCAGGAATTGCCAAGGCCAAAGGTTATCTTATCAGGGTGACTTTTTCATTTCCAAACAGCACTTTAAGCCACTTATCAATAACAAGAAGGTTGGTGTGAAGCTTATGCAAGAGTAGAAAGGTGTCTTTTTTTTTTTCCTTTGCCTTTCTTTTATTTACTTCACCTCCAAGATAAGAAGCCAATAGCTGTGGATCTGGATCCGCAGGAACAAGAGGGCTTTGTGATGAGTGAGCAGGATTAAGGTGGCTACTTGTTAATTTTGATAATGCTGAAGATAGAACTGAAGGAACAGGATATGTGTGTGCCCTAGGGGTGTGTGCATTTGTGTTTGTGTGTCTCCAGCTCGCTGGCTGGAGAAAAAGAGGCTGAGCAGCAGAGATCTGTGTGTGCTTGCACTGGACTGTAACATGCTTCTGGTTTTACTCCAAATCCAGATTAACCCCATGGATTTGAAAGTCTGACCACGAGCATGTGAGCTAAATCCCAAAGGAAAACTCTTTGAGCCATACCAACATTGAAATGCAAGACTGCTGATGAAGGATAAGGGAAATGATGTAAAATGAAAGCTAAGAAACAAAGACTTGCAGTAAAAAGGAGCTGAAAGAGAGAGGTTGAAAAACTCTCTTGAAAAAAGAAGTATAACAAGTGCTGTCATGGATGATTATAAGGGTTTGAACCTGTCACCCACAGCAACAAGAGCACTGGCCTTTCTCACTTGACCTGAGGAGATAATGCTGTTAGCTGGGGTTAGAGAGGGCAGGTGATGTGTCGCTGTTCAAATACAAAGCAAAGATGTCCTTTCACTCCAGATAATTAAACCAAAACATAAGAGAACAAGGCCTGAAGTTCTGGAATTGCCAAGCAAGGACCCTAAAATTCCTTAGGAAACCTTGCAAGACCTTCTCATCTCGACAGCATCCACCCATCCTTATGAAATGCTATTATCTTGAGGATATTCTGTTCCCTGGTGTCTGTTTAAAAAATACTAGTCTAGACACAACCAAACTACACCCACAACGACATCCCAAAATGTCCTGTGGTACTTTACAGTACGCTGAATTTATAAGAAATTTGTATGAGGCATTGCTGAAATGCAGCCATTTCTAGAAGGTAACACAGCAAGAGCAATATGAGAAGGTAAATTCCCTTTTCAGAGGACAGGACTGAATTGCTTATAATGTTTTCTTTACCTATTTTGTGCACTTTCTGTGAACAGTCAAATGGTTGTTCTCTACAGCAATGAATTCAAGAAAACCTCAAATTTCCCAGACATATATTCAAATATTAAAGGAAGATGAGTACTCCATTTTCACACAGAGCTATGTCTGCTTATTGAATCGGGAAAATGAAACACATTCACCATATGATTTTGCTGATCAATCACAGCTCACCAAAACAGCCTAGAGAGTGAATATGCATAGATAACAATTCAAATATGCAAAAAGAGAGAGAAAATGCAACTTATAGTTAAGAATAATTACAAAGAATAATTGAATTAACAATTAGCCAGTCATTAATATAAATTCTTTGGGACGAGGAAAGACTGACCAGCTACGAATATACTTAGCCTAGAAATTAGGAAGAGGATTATCTCTCATCAGCAATAAGCAGTCCTAGCCTAGCTGGAAAAGTGAGGAGCAAGACAGAAGATCATGTTGAAGATGAACCTTGACAAGTTCATGCAGTAGTAAGGGATCAAAGTTGTTGATCCAGGAAGGTTTTTCAGTATCATGTGTTTCCGCTGTTTTTATACTACTTTTGTTTTTACGCCAGTGCTTTCAGAGCAAGGGTGGCTCCTGCAATACTGCTGTCAGCGCTGAGGCTTGGCTTAGAAATAGCTCAGATTCTGAATTCTTCTTCATTTGAAAGTAAACATTGTTCAAGCTTTCCTACAAATATGGGTTGATAGAAACATAAGTTACATTTAATTATTATTAAGGTGAATCAGCACCAATTCACATGCCTCCAAAGGCAGGAGATTTAGGAAACCGATTAGCAAATGTTGTTGTTGTTGTTTTTTTAATGATAAAAATATTGTGAGAACTGGCAGAATGGCTCAGGAGTTTCAGTTTTCAAAACCAGTTTCCAAAAACCTGAACAAAGATGTTTTGATTATCTCTTCATCTGTTCACGATACTTAGTTTTCTCATTTGAAAGTCAAATAAGCCCATGTCATTTGAAATGAGAGACACTGCCTGACGCATATGAATAGGAGTCAAGGATTTCTGCGCACAGTGGTTCAGAAAACTGCCAATTTGTGTGTGTGCAAAAGTAGTCACCACCCTCTTGACAAAGCCACTGAGTTTGAATCAGGGACCTCTGGAGTGGTGGGCTCCAGATCCGCAGCTTGTCTTGAAAGGCTGATAGATGCCAGCTGGAGGCTTTAAAAACTCACATCTCCTCAGAAGTGGAAGGGACTGGGCTCATAACGCACCAGTTTCTGATGCTTTTAATTTCTCACACATATTTTGGGAAGGGACAAGGAAGAAGCTTCGGAAGAGGAAGATTCAACAAAAAACCTAAAATGAGCAAACTGTTTTTTCCAGTTTCTGGCAAACATTTAGGTTATTAATATTATCCATATAGAATGATAACATTACTACATGCAAAGCCATTATTCTTTTAGTTAAAAGCTGATTTTCTTTCCTGAACTCACCTCCCCTGGTATTTCATCAATGCCCAGACAACTTCAGCTTAAATAAAACAGCAGCATTAAAGACATGTATTTCACAGAGTTTATTGCGATGAGAAGCCGTGTTTCATTCCTATACACGTCCAATTTCAGTCAACACTTTTTCCAGTGCTGATGCTGTGTTTATATCTCAATCCCAGTATTGTCTTATATACCTGTTTCTCTACAATGAATGTCTTAATCAGCTTCCTCTTTCACAGGTATTCAATTAATCACAAACTGTTTCAAAGATGAAGAACAGAGAAGCAACCTTGAACCCTAAATATTTACTTTGGTGTCTGGATATCAGTTTTGAAGTGTGGGGATTACATCAAATGTTGTAACATTTAAAATCCAGGGATAGGGATTTGTGGTGGAGAAATAACCTAATGATCAATACAGCACAAAAAATATAGACGGATTGAGAGATAATTCCTAGACTAAGGATTCGTAACACCTTAAAAAATAGGGGAAAAAAAATGAGGATGTGTTAAAAAGGAAAAAAAGAAATACAGCTGAGATGTGTAAGAGAACTGCCCCCAAGCAGAAGGCTGCTTTAAGACTTCTCTGTAGGCATGATTATTCCTGGCTGGGAGAAGAGCCCCATTAAAACGCTTTTCTGCTCCCTCCCCTGGTTGTGGGATACCATCCTGAAGAGAAATCATTGACAAGCCTGTCTTTTTCTGAAAGGGTTAGTCAAACAAATTGTCTTTCTCTCCAGAGCTCCTCTCTCTGCTTCTGCCCTTTTGTCTTTCTCTTTTCTTGTTATAGTTAGAAGTGAACATTTTGGCACGTTAATTAAAAATAGTAATAGTTGCAACAGAGGAAAGAAAAGGAGGGGTAAGGTGGGGGAAGAAGAAGGGGGATGGTATTTGCAGCCTTAATTAATAGAATTACTCTCAGTTGAAAGCCAGTCTGTTGAGGACTCTTGTCCTTGAGTAAACAGCTCCCTGTGTCTGCGTATGTACGTGCATATATATAGATAAATGTACATGTAAACACAGCTATTCTGTTGCTTAGCAGCCAGTAGTGTCCTTTCAGGAGAAAACAAAATATATGACAAACAGTCTCAAAAACATGAAGTTCCATGAGCATATTTCTTTTCTCGTAGCTATTCAGACAAGGTGGAGAGTGGCCCTGAAATTAATGTCTCATCCAACGGACAAAGGCAGAACTAAGCTAATTGGATTCCCATCTGTTCCAAACATAGTCTCAACATCACACAATAACAATAAATAATATGGTAATCATGGCTAACAATTAATCTTTTAGTTTAGATTTTTTACAGGGTGCTGGATGGATCCTCATTTCACACAAATGTAGACTGTTGTCTGAACATATCCTCTGGACTAAAAAGAAAAAAAAAATCATAGCCTAACCAGTCATGATCATGTCGGATCTTTGGGTATATTTCACGAGAGCAGAGGCTGTCTGATCTAAATGCCTCCGACAGCCAAATGCAAGCTGAAATTTAACAGAATCTAATTTTGATCTAAACCCCAACCAAATGTGAACAGAACTGTCAAAGGGCTGTGTAAAGGGAAACATGTGCTCCTTGTTTAAAAAAATTTCTGGGATGAGGAAGCACTGCATAAAACTTTCCCATTTCACCTGGGGAGGGGAGCAGTCCCTTGGGGCTCACAGGGGCTCACAGCACACCCCTCACTGCCTCCTTCTTCCTTCATAGTGGGTTTACCTTCACTATCCCCTGGTTAGGTATTTTAACTGTAAACTGGTAGCCCCAAATAC
Organism: Aleadryas rufinucha; assembly: GCA_013397815.1. Lineage (NCBI taxonomy): Eukaryota > Metazoa > Chordata > Aves > Passeriformes > Aleadryas > Aleadryas rufinucha. The sequence goes on along the minus strand of VZTH01014308.1, from coordinate 448,263 downwards.
CTACTTCAATTTCTGTGTTGGTGGTGCAATTGTAGCTTCAACTCAGGATGTTAGAGCACTACAGGTAGTAAAGAGCAATAAAAATCTCAGCAAATTTCTTGCAATAAGCCCATGAGAGATTAGAGAGCCAACATCCCCTGATGATGTCCAGTTGGGCATGTCCCTGCCCAAACAAGAAGCCCTGCTGCTGGGTCATCTGTGTGGGCATTGTTATAGGAAGACTTGCATGGACACCCCAAACTCAGCTGTGACGTAAGGGGGTCTAAGACTGCTGACAGCAATGTCCCCAGAACCATTGCACATCTCTGTGGCAGAGGTGGATGTGGAATCAAGATTTTCCATGAACCTGTCAGCTTCCCCAAACATCTATGTAAACTTTTAACATCTAAGCAGCTGCTGGCAATGAGGTGCCCTACTCTGCTTTACTACACAAAAATCACCTTGTCTCTTTTTGACCTGATTCCTCAGCAGCTTCGTTTTCTGCTCCCTAGTTTTAATTCATGCTGAAGTCAACTGAGCTATGGAAGAGAAGCAGGGCTAAGCCACAGTGTTGTTACTCCACAGTGATGTGAGCTCTTAAACATCAGCTACACCCTTTAGTGGAGAGAGAAGTGCTCTGTGTAAGGCTATAGCTGTGAACAGATGGATAGATATAAGGTGACGTGTGGAGCTGGAACAACCAGTTAGTAAAGTTTATAAAGTACTTTGGGAGTCCATCTGGATGGATGGTACTTTATAAATGTAAGGCCATTATCGGTGCCTCCTAACAGCACCCGACCATCACTCAGCACTTTTTGGATGGACAGTTAAAGAAAACACATAAAATATATTCCTCGGCAGATATTTCACCCAGACTCTTTTACTTGTAGCAGCAGAGAAATCTGGGCTTTTATTTGTACAGACCGTTCCCATTTGCAGTCACAGGGAAAAATCCACAATAGCTCAACTCATGAAGCTGCTGGATTTGTTATGTTTGAAGAATGAGGCTTCACAGCACAGCCCTGAAAATAAATGAGTGGTTTGGGAATTTGCTAATGGCAGGTCTCTTGCAGCAGTAGGGGATAGGATAACTAAAGGGATAGTAATGGGAGAGGCATAGGTTATTTTTGTGGTGGGTTTTGGTTTCTTTCCTCCTCTCAGGGGCACTACCCAGAATTAAATTTCTGTTGATAACAAATGACAAAATAGATCACCATTCTGGTGACAAGGGGTGCCACGTGTGAATATTGGACACCAGCAGCAGTTATACAAAATGCTCATTTTCCTTGTGGTCTCCCTGACTGTCCTTGGCAGTGTGGCTGTGGAAGAAACTGGAAGATATTACTCCTGCATATGACTTGGAGCCAAGCAGGATGATCACAAGGATCTCATTGAGACTCCTCCACAAGGTCGTGACGATCTTATTCCTCATAGCACTTCTTCGGCTAGAGAAATCTGGGGGACGGGTGGGTGGCTGCATTCTGGAGAAAGCCTCTCCTCTTGGGTCTTAATCACCACTTAGTGTGAAATCAAGGTGTTTCTTCAGAGAAATTTAGCGTTTGAGCTCTATGTTTTTTTCATGAAATAGATGTTGTGTCTGTGGAGAATGTTTTTTTTTTTTTCCCTTCAAATCCCAAACACCCCAAAGATTTCAGTCTGGAGATGCTGCCAGAAGTGTATTTTCGTTTCCTATGCTGCCATCATACTCTGCTGTGAGATGGCTTCCCCAGAAGTACTAAGCCTCTCAGGATACTTTGTAGGCAAAAGTTCCCATGATGAACTCTCTTTTTCCACTAAGACTAGAGACTATTACATCTACCATATCCATGGAGTCTAATTTAGGATTATGGCATATGGAAGAAGATATAAGCATCAGTTACCCAAATTGCTATTCACAGCATGGTGGCCTTTTAAAGTATAAATAAATATTTATGCATTCACTTATTATTTGTCCATGGAATCAAAATATTCCATGGATAAATTTTAAGGACCTCATATAATTGTTTTTGTCAACTTATTTTTTTTTGATGAGAAAAGGGAGCATAAATGAAATTGTTTACATTTTTGCTACAGACCTAGTTTCTCTCTATTTGTTTGCTTCTGACGTGGCATTTAAACCCTTGTTAAGAGATAATGTTGCAATAAGCTCTTTCTATGCTCAAACTCAATTTCCAGCTGCAGTATCTTGCAGGACTGGTAGCACAATTGGCCACTACTTATGAAACCATCTTTTGGGGCTTGGGGATCAGTGCACTCAAATCTTCATTTCATTTTCAAAACTTGGACACTCTTATTAACTGTCAAGATGATGTCAGCTGAAATGAAGACAGTAACTTCTCTGGGAGGTCTGCCACGAGAGACCAGCATGAACTTGTCTTTTGACTTCTAAAAACCTGTCCATCTGCCTTTCATTAACCTGGCTTAGGGATGGAGTGGGGAAAAGCAGACCTATTCTGATAATAAGGGAGCTACACAGGTGGTCTAGTCTTGACATTTTGGAACATTTTTGCATTTGGCAACTAGGAGACTTTATTGCACACAAGTAGAGGGGAGAGCAGGCAGACTCTAAATTTTAACAAAGATGTATATAGTCAGAGTAGTAAAGCGTGAATAAGGTAGCACACATGATGGCCCAATTCTCATAGGTGTAGAGCCATGGTAGGAAACACCAGCATGAGAACATTTACAAAGCACCCACAGAAATATAAGTATTTAGGTGCTGAGTAAAGTCAATGCAGTATAAAGGAGCTTGAACACCCAGAAAAGCTACTTTGATCTCAGAAGGACTGCAGGAGGAAGGGCGACAGACTATATACAAGATATATACTGTATGAATGATTGCCTCCAAAGAGTACTAGGACAAAGAGAAGGAAGAGGATGTCAAGGTCAAATTATTATTATTATTTTTTTTACTACAGCAGCCAGACAGCTCTCAAATGGTTGATTTGAACAGCTCTAATAGAACAATGTAATTAAAACCCAACAGTCAGTGCTCAGGGAACAACATTGCTAAGTCGCTACCAACGTCTTGGCAGGTGAATATGAAGGTTCACACCGTTAATGACTAGCATTTGTAATGATTGCTTTATTTCTTTTCAGCAAATGTTCCGTTTCCTAAGGAACTCCAGACTAGAGATGGGAAATTGAATCAGTGTGCATTTCGGGCTCATACAAGGCAGCAGCCTGTAGCCTGGTCACAGGAAGATCAAGCAGAGACCTCTTTCTGCATTGACAGCCAGCACTGGACATTCCTGTTTCGATGACTTTCACATCTGTGTCTATTAGACTCGTTAATACTCAGCATTTGCAATGTGGAATGGATTCTGGTCCCCCCTGTAAAGGCACAATTGCCTGTTCGCCATCAGTGTCATGACCTAGGTCTCAGATTCATCAGAGGGCTTCAGCTTTTGCCTAATTTCAGACATGGGCATCCAACTTATTCAACTCAGCATGATGAGACCGTGTGTTGGACGTGCAGCGTGGGGCAAGGAGGCAGCAGATGGGGAAACTGGCACAGCAGAGACTGACACAGCATGACTGTGTCGCAGACGTAGCTACGTGTTTTTTTGGGTTATTTATACCTGTTGGGATGAGTGGGGAGGGAATGAGGGAGATAGGGGGAAGCAGGCACAGCAATGACTGGAAGAGGAAAGGAAGGAAATCAATGCATTACATGTCAAAGCAGAAGGATTGAGAAAAGTTCTGTAAAGATTCCTCAGTCAGATTTGGGTATTTTTTTATTCCTTTATATTTTTATTTTTAATTTTTTTTTAAATGATAGTGTCATTCAAGTAACACAGTGGGATTCTGAAGCTGTTTGCTAACAGGCATGCAGAAGTTTACTCATTGGAAGAAGACAACAAGGAATAGGAAGGATGGAGAGAATGTCTTTTGGGGATGACAGTGTTCTATCAAAACTAACTATAATGTGTGGAAAAATTCCTGTTTCATAACAAGCACCTGCTGGAGACAAGTGAGATACTCAAACTAGTATGTGAATGTCTCCCAGAAAGCTGAGTGCATCCTACTGTGCACAAAACAGGTAGTGCCATGCTCACCACCACTGGTGCAATCTGATTAAAGCATATTTGTTAGCAAAACAGGACAGGAACTGCAATCATCTGCCTCATAATTCCGCTCTCATCCCCACTGTGCACAGCTTCCCTAGGTCTAGGAGACAAAGCCTTTAGTATTCTATCTTTCCAAGACTAAGTGCTCTCTTCAAGTTACTTGAGAATGGATTCTGACCTTGTGCCATGTAAAGATGTGGTCCCTTCTCAAGTCAGTGAAAGCAGAATGTTGATACTGTCATTGGTAATTTACCTGGTCATGGAATCAAAAGTTACTTCTTGCTCACCCAAAGTAGAAAGCGAAGATTTAACTGTGACAAGTAGTGAGGACATCTCTCTCAGGAGTAAGAAGGAAATGAGTATCCCATTGTGCATCTTAGAATCACAGAACTGTAGAATGGTTTGGGCTGGAGGAAACATTAAAGACCATTTCATTCCAACATCCTTGCTGGGGGCAGGGATGCCTACCACTAGACCGTGTTGCTCAGAGCCTCCAACCAGGCCTTGAACACTTCCAGGGATGGAGCATCCACAGCTTCTCTGGGCAGCTCCTCTGGCTCCTGGCTGAGCATTCTCTTCTGTAGGGTTTTCCTGATGGGGTTGACTCATGCTGTAGGTAAGAGTGAACTAGCTCTGATTTGCTCTTGTGCCCCAGAAACAAATTCCCACCAAGGTCATACCTTCCCCTTGCCAAGAGAAGAGTATTAAACACAAGAAACAAATAGTGATGCAAAAAATGAAATATCCTACATAGTTGATAGTAGGGAGAAGAGAGAAGCGTGGGGAACACAACAGAGCCCTGCACATTCATGTCCCTCACAGGGGTGAAGAAAGGAGCTGAACCAAGGGCATCAATACACAATTTAACACTCTCCCTGCTAGATCAGGAGGGGCCTCTTTGAGAGACACATGCCAGGAGCTTGTTTGCAAGGTACTTCACCGCTGACCCCAAAAGCCCCTGGGAGTGAGCTGGGTACACTTTGGAGAGCCCTGCTGATGCCTAATCTCTGCGTGAAACCAGCTCTGATAAAGAGTAACTCTGGTGGCCAAAAATGATGCAGCGATTTTCAAGCAGACTACAAGCTAATCCCCAGGATCATGATTAACATGTTTATTTTGCTCAGTCAAACAGATTCTAATGTCCAGGGCTGGGTGTAAGCATTGCTAAGAACACAGTCAGTAAGCTGCCAGCTTTGGGTTGCCTTTGGTGATCTAGATGGCCACATCTGACTCTCTAAAAACACTGAGGTGCTAGAGAGTGAGGAGGTGGGATTATTTCCTTTTACTTTATGTATTTATTCATTTATTTATTTGATTTTCTAGAACGAAAGTCTGCTCTGGTCTGCTATTGAGCAGTCCTCCTAAATATAAACCATTGTTCTTTTTAACTAGTCAGCCATTGTCCTAGATTTAGGCAGCATATTTTTCCTCTCATTGCTCATCTAAACAAAATTTTACAGGCTAAAAAAAAAGCTTTCTTTTCAGTAAGAAGAAAATAAATAGTGAAAGATGCAGAAAATAGCTTCTGTCTTCTTGTCCAGTTGCTGCCAGGTTTTGTAGTAAAGGTTACCCACAAGATAGGAAGTAAAATGAGCTTGGTCTATAGGACATTTGTTTGCTTTTTGCTCTCACAAGAACAAGACTGAACTACCTGACTTTTAAGTAATAAACAGTTCACTTAAAGCCACTAATAGGAGAGTACTCTTATTATCCTCACCAGGTATTTCTTGGCTGAGGGATGGGGTATTTGCTCTTGATATATGACTTGAATTGCATGACTTACATGTCAGCTTACATGACTAGTGTGGGTAGGGGGTGCCCTTTATGCCCCCAGGCACGTGGTGAGAGAAGAGGGAATAAAGACTGAATCAGCTTTCAGGGAAGGCACAAAGTAGAGTGATTTCAGGACAGTCAGACCTCATCTAGGGGTTATGAAGTGCAGAACAGGAAACGTTCTCTGGTACTTTCTGCAAAGCACCATCCTGCTTCTGACATAGTCCAGACACCTCTGAAGCTTTCCATGTCCTTTGGATACCTTCCCACTACCAACCATTAGAGTGTGCTGCACACGAACAGTCACTAACTACATTAGAGGAAATCTGAGCTTAATTCGAATTGCACATGCAATGCCAGGACCTCTCTTCTCATCTTTGGAGATCTGGGCAAAACAATATCTCTGCCTTCTCATGGCATCTGGTAGCCACTGACATCCTCCACGGTGCCTGATGCTCTGCACTGTCCTCTCCTCTGCTCTACGTTCCTCACCATCCATTTCCCATTCTCCTCCAGGCTTTATGTGCTTATCCAGCCCCATCACCACAACAGCCAAATGACTAAAGGGTTACAGACACAGGCAGAACTAATCCTGATTTGGGGCCTGAAGGTGGGTTAAACAACTTTTGCGTAGCTCCACATTTCACCATTTCATGCCTTGTCTTCCCAAACAGAAATTACAAAATATGCTCCGAATAAACAGAAAAGTCCATTGAAAATTAAGTTTTAGAGGGATCTGAATAAATGAGAAATTTGGTCAACATCCGGAATACTTTCTGGGAAAAAAAAAAAGACTTTGGAAATAAAAAAAAAACAAACATGGGATTTATCCTTGTTTCAGAATGGCATGTTTTTTCTTTTAAAATGAAAGGAAAGGACTGGACTAGCCCCTGAAGAACATTTCCCTGAAATTCAGGAAAATATGGCAGTACTTTTACTTTACCCTTGGTATGTTTATTTTTTTTTGTCTTTCATTTCCTCTCTTTCCTCAGACCATCATCTCTCTTTATATGACAGGATTTCTGGAGTGGGGAGCACACCACATGTTCACACCATCCTCCACACTTTCAAACCTAGGAGTCGCTGAAATATCTCTTTAAGGGTTAAGACCCCAAGTTGGTGTAAACACAGAAACTGCAGAAGAAGACAGGTCCAAGGAAATGCTAGGCTTCAGTCCCTGCCCTACACAGACTTTTTTGTGTGATCACAGGCAGAAACTGGGCTTTAGTGTTTAAGAACACAGTACCACGACTTTTCAACACAGCCAGGAATGTCCATGCTGTCCCCCTGTTAGCCTTTGTGTTGGTCATGATCTGAGACAGGCCAAATGTCTTTGTGGCAGAGAAATTCCTGCATAGACCAGAAGACTGGTCCATAACTGTGGTCCACTCACCCAAATACAGCAAGCTGAAGCCTGTACACTGAGATTTTGAGCCCAAACTCAAGTTGTTCAAGTGCCCTAGCTCAGCAAAGGCAACAGTCCCGTGGAAGGCAATGTCACACTCAAACCACAGTGTGTTGACCCCGTGGTAATAAGTCATTTAAATGGATATCTGGGTAGATAGCTTTCCATTAATCAAGCATATGACTTAGAGAACAAACAGCCATTGAAAACATCTAGACAAGCCTGGAAGAGTGCAGCTGTTAGCATTGCACACTACATGCTCACCATATATTTAGATTGTTATTAAGTGAACTTGAAGTAAGGCATTCTCCATTTGTCATTTTCCCCCTGGTGAATTCAGCCACCAACATTGATTATTTTCCTTTTTTTTTTTTTCTTTAATCTGAAAATTTGTCCATTAACTTTTCAAAACTTATTAATCGTTTTTCACTTCATTGGTAGCGGCTTTCCCCCACCCTCTACTTAGCTTGTTAAAACTCAGAGTTGATTAAATATGACACAACAGTAAAATATTACATAAGCTCACAAGAAAATTTTTATTTCATTATCAGCACAAAGTGAGTCATCTTGAATATGACACTGGCTTTGGCTCCATTTTCTCTCAGTTTTTTGCTCTGGTTTTATATTTAATCACAGCTTTTTTCTCCCTCTCTTTGCACTTACGATTTTGTTTTTCAAATCCACAGCAGAACGATCCAACTTTGTTCTTACACTATTAATTAACACCACGCTCTAGTTTCCCACATACTTAAATGATGAATAAGGTTAAATTCCAGACAATGTTCTGTACATTGCCATCAATTAACAATTTTCGAAGCAGCGCTTCATTAATAAACACTGATCAGCAGAGCCCTTGTGTGGAGTGCATTGGAGCTGAGAAATTGTACCAGAGCTTCTTTAATATGTGAGCTGGCATGTGTGGTGTGGCTGAGCATGTGCACAAGTGTGTATGTATGCGTGTGTGAAAAAAAAATCAATGCAATATCCTAGGAAACTCATCAGCACATCATCTCCTTAAAGGTTAATTAAGAATTTGAGGAAGAACAGAGGGGCTGAAGCACAGGTGATGGACATCCGTGTCTCTCCAGATCATTAAGTACTAATTAGGTTTGGAAAGTCTATTGAGCTTCCTTGGTCTCATCAAGCCATGTGATGGTCCCTGGATACCTCAGTGTGAAATGACATCAGCACTATATCTCCCTTTATGAACAGGATGCACTTCAGTCTCAGGTGTGCCTGCTGTCTCTCACTCTGTATGTGTGTCTGTATGCTTCTTTTGGTGTGTGTCTGATTAAGCTGTTTTATATACTGCATAAAAAGTGCAGGGAGAATACAGACCCTTTCAGAATCATGTGTAACACAGCATTTTTGCTGGAAGGCTAATGAGGCAAAAAAAGGGGGTTAAAAAAAAGGGCAAGAAAAGTTCCTGTTAGCTGTAAACTCAGAATGAGCAGGGAAAAAACTTCCAAGTTCATGTAAACCCTTTCGCTGTGCTAGAATCTCATTTAAGGAGGAATTCCAAAACATATTCCCTTTACTCATGTTTCCTGAGCTTAAGACGGAGGTGGGTCTAGACAGGAGCTCTGCAGCAGAAGTTATTAGAGCGAGACCTCACCATGCGGCTTCAAAGAGACCATAATATGTATTTTGTTAATTACCTCTTTTAAAACTCTTAGCAAGAAGTTCTGCACAGCTAAATCCCAGAAGTGGTGACAGGTTTTCTAGAAATGGTTTCCATGGAATGTGAGATGCTGCTTTTATCTTAATTTTCTGGCTTTTCAGTATTTTCTGGTCTATGGGTCTTACAGGGACAGATTTTTCTCTGGTTGCTTCCTTTAAATTGGTTTGGAAATACAAATTTAGATGCTCAGCTGTGGACAAGGATCTAGCAAGCAAACCAATCTGTGCCTGAAAGAGACCTTTGAGGTGCCCAGAGACTGAGTCAGCTCTCAGTGCTAATGTACAAAGTAATTCAAACCAGATGCCAGTGATCAGATAGATTCTTCTGGAAACCAGCCTTGATGGCGTTATTAGTAAAACAACACAGCTGGATCTGTTATGAGGGCTCCCTCATGGTAACTCAATAAAATTTGTTAATTCTAGTTTTTAGGCAGTCTTAAGATAACTGGATGGCATAAAGCTGCTGAAAGGTAAAGGAAGAATAGGTCTGGTAGTATTTCAACACTGTCAGTCCAAAGATATCCTTATTCAGGAATATGCAAGAGGTGTCTTCTTCATACATAGAGAGCTAACCCACACATCTACTCCCTTTCTCAGTGTGGAGAGAATAATGTGCCTTAGATATTAGCACCCATTTAATAAAATCATACCAGAAAAGGTTGTCCTCTGGGTTGTCATTTCGAGGGACAGCCAGTATAAGGGAGGATGGTGACACTGGGGCTAGTTGCCATTGCCTTTTTGAGCCCCAGTGAACTTTGACTTTGATTGCACAAGATGGGATGGAAGTTAATGGTTCACTGGCTCAAATTGTTGCCCTGCCAATATGGTGCTTTTAACATTTTGGTAATTAAGAGCAAGTCTAGTTGCATTAGCAACATTTCTGGGGGGAAGGCAGCAGTCTGGGAAACACTGGGCTATGGGTTCTTTAGGATGCATCTGGAATTAAAAACAACTGCCTCCCACTCCCACCACTACTGCCACCCAGTTTTCAGCAGGAGATGTCTGAATTGAAAAGCTGCTGATAATATTGCAGCCTGCACGTCTGCTCCAGAATATCAAGGACCCCTTGATAAACCCACTGCAATGCCTGGAGCACTTCATCTGCAGGCGACTTGCTCTCTTCAATATGGAGAGGATTGCCACTAATCCTGGCGCATTACTGTTCACTTGACAGAAGTCGCCTGAAACAACTTGCGTCTGTTCTTGTCCTGATTTGCTGTCGGTATTTATTAAGAGCAGTGTGTTTAAAATGGCACACATTGTAGCCTGCAGATAACATCTTAAGCTTCCTGCCTATACCAACAAAAAACCAAACACCCCCTCCTGAGAAAATCTTGTCTGAACACTGTCACGCCCCTTTTTGCTCAGCCATGTTGGTGCTGTTTCTTTCTCTCCAAGTGATCCCTGTGAGAGCAGTGGTGGTAGCAAGAAGCACCTTATCTCTGGTTTTACTGATCACCACTCATGAGCTGCTCTGAAATGATTTTAATATGTAACTGAAGTGATGGAAAATGAAATATTAACCATTCAAATCATCTCTATTTCCATGACTTCAGTAGAGAAAAATGTTAAACTGACAAAATCTCTGCTTCTTGATTTACCAATGGGGCCTTCGTGTTTCTGCCCTTTCTGCCATGACTGAACATCAATCTCCAAGAATGTAAAGAAGTAACAGCTTCTCTGAACCTTCAGTCTTAACCACGGTGCTTAGAAGTAAACAAGATTCACTCTTAAATGCTGAACATGGTGATGGTTGTGTGATGTGGGCATTTGTTTACTAAGGATGTGGTTTGACTCAGTGCCACTGACTTGTCAAATTGACTGGATCTACATAGTTTGACTTTTTACATGGCAAAGATGGTGAAACTTCCCCACTTACTCCTACTCTGATTCTGATGGGTGCCTGGACAACATTGTAGATGTACAGTAAGTCCTCGGAAGAAAGAAATGACTACTAGCAAATTTTGGTTTGCAACATGTCTTTTCTAGTTTACAGGAAAGGCCCTACAGTATTTGTAGATGAGTTGGTGATAGCCATTTGTCCTAGCTTTTGAGATTTCTTGGTTTCAATATCGTCACAGACAAGGAAACATTATGAGCTTCAGTAGCAGAGGACAGTTCTCAAGCACACGGGCAAATAGAATCTGTTTTTCTGTCTCCTACACAAAAACTGTGGTTCTTCTGCCAATTCAACTGACATACAGAAAAAATAAGTCTGGGAGGAGATGGATAATCAGTTTTTCTTTAAATTAGGAATATACTAGAAAACAAAAATTATATCCCTCTGTGCTTCCTCTAAAGGCTCTTGAAGATTTTCTCTTGCTAAACTGATTGTGTTAGAGGACAAAATGTTCAGACCTATCAGGTCCTTAAAGACCTATTTCTTCTGTTCTTGGATGGACAGTATGCTCACGAATTTACCATCAAACAAGCTTTTTCCTGCTCTTTTTTGCTCCCAGCACATTGGTCTGATGAAAAATTTCATCACTTATGTGTGTGAAGCGTGTGTGTGCATGTGTGATGGTATGCATATGCATAAGTCTAGCATATTTTAAATCATTTTATATGTCGATATATATGTCTGTATATATATATATATATATATTTGTGAGGAGGAAATACTCTTGTACTTGGTCTGGGTGTTTCTGTACTTCAGGCAGTGTGCAGATAGAAAGTGGTGTGAGCTAAAAAAGAAGGTTTGTTTTGAGGTAACATTCCTGAACAGCAAAAGGAGTTAATGTATAGCGTAACCTTTCTGATCTCAGTAACGTATCAGAAGACAAACTAGGAGACATTTCTGTCTTTAAAATAAAGGATAGATTTGCAAAGCAAAGCCCTGTACATCAACTTAGTCCATGCAGCATCCTAACATTTGTCTGGGACAAGCAACATTAGGTATGGCAGACAGTAACGGCGCTCTCAAATGAGGGACAGATGGCTGTCCAACACTGACACCGCAGGTGTTCAAGGCTTTTAATTCGGTTTCATTCAGTGGACCTTTTGCTCTCCAATCCCTTGCTACCGCTGTCAAACTTTTCCAGAAGCAAGAAAGAGAGTGGGGACAATGTGATAGAATTACAGAAGGTGGTAGAGTCATTTGTTAATCCATCGGGGAAATTAGGCCATCAGACAACAACCTGCTTCACAAACAGATCTCTGGGAAACAGGTGTGTGTACTCTGTGTGCATGGTTGTGTAGGGTAGTGGTGGAAAACTATGGATGAAGGGGAGGGGAAGTGGACTAGCTAGTGAGCTCTGGGCTGGGAGGTGACAAAAATGACAGCCAGATACTGATGGGATGTAACAGGGTATCCGAAAGAGTAAGATATAATGTCTGCTAAAACCCAGCCTACTCTTGGTTTCATTTGAAAGCTCAGATCAGAGAGGGACACAAGTTCTCTGGCACCACAGAGCCTCGTCTGTCAATGTCCTTGTGGAAGTGGAAGAGATGGAGAAGAATAGACTAAAGGCTCCTTTGTACTTTTCTTTCTTTATCCGTTCCTGTAAAGAGCACAGTGCTTGAAAGCTTTAAGCATTTAAAGTTACAGATGGAGAGGTCCCTGTCAGCATAAGGCACAGTCCTTGGTAACTCTAGCTCTGGCCCTCGGAGTGGAAGGTGAACTGCATTACTTTAGTGCAGTGATGGTCTTTTCACTGTGATGGTCCTTCTGGGAAGGCAAACCCGCCTGCAGCTGCATATTTCTGGAGTGCTCTGTGACACCAGGTACTCCTCAGCGTGGCTGATGAAAGTTCAGGTATGGAGTCACCCTAAGCAGCATTTCCTCTCAATTTTCCCTTGCCTGTACAAGCTGGTTCAATGTTGCTGGCCACTGTGTAACTCCCATGGAGTTACTGAGACCTGGAAATGGACAGGGAGACTGTGCATTGGCTGGCTACAGAATTTACAAAAGCCTTCCTGTGAGTTCTGAAGACAAGGAAACCTGTCTTCCTAATGATATGTACTGTGAGTCCCAAACTTCGGATTTTCTGGTGTGCAGTGAGTGGTGTGCTCCAGCATGTCTCCTCTTTCTGTGTAAGTGTGGTGCTCACAGCTCCACGTTGCAATGTATTCCTCTGCAGAGGCTACAGATCTAAATCGCTGTATGCATCTACTCTGCCTGAGGAGAGGGAGAGGAAGAGGGAGAAATCATAAATTGATTTCTGGAAATTTTGGTTATTTTTAAGTAGGAATCCCCCCCTTTTTTTTTTTTTTTTTTTAACTTTTAGAGACAGCTTTTTTGAGGTATCAGGAAATTTCAAAAGAATTTCAAAAGCATCTTACTAAAGACACGTTTGTTTGGAAACATATTTTTCATTGAAAAAGAAAAATGCAAGTGTACTCTTTTGACCATCTTTGGGACAGAGTTTGCATTGAATTGCAAGTCCTAGATATCATGTATTTCACCTTTGATGAAATTATATAAATAAATGAACATTTTTCTTTGCATTCCTTAAGAATAACTGTATTCCCTCGTTCTGGCTGCTGGGGATGCTAAGCTGTCCTGCTTCTGCAGGGACAGGCAATGCTGAAAGGGTGTATTCCCATCCTTATAACCAAAGTGCAGAACATCCTTCAAGAATTGTTCAGGGAAATTGCATATAGCATTTTGAAAAGTCATGTTCTTTACACTACGTATGAGCTAACCCAACTTTATATCAGCAATTTGTCCGTGATCTCTGCAACTTTTATTTTATTTATGGGATGAAAGGAGTCATGATTTGGTCAAATTTGAAAGTTCAGATGCTTTTTAGTTTTCTGCATTAGAAACAAACCTCCCAGGCCTTATCACTTTTGTCTGTCTTTAGCTGAGGTGAACAGCCTGATTCAAATTTTTGTAAATATACTTCAGCTGGTCTCTGAGAGGTACTCCGCACTGCAGAGGAATGAGTCACGTTGTTGCTTTCACTTTTACACTGGGGATACTGCTCCTGCCAGATCTTGCCATTTACTTGGAAAACTAGTCAGCTTTCCTTTCATATTCCAGATTGCCATCCTTCCCTTCCCTTTCCCCCTTCCTCCACCCTCTGGGAGCTGCAGGACAGCGTCTTTCTATTGTCCTGCAGAGATAGACCTCGGCTGAGTGAAATTGCCTGATCCCTGGAGAAAGAAGGAAGGAAAACAAACCCCCAGCAAAACAAAACATGTTCCCATTCATACCCCAAACCTTGAATATTATCCCTTTGTGCCAGCTGCACCATCATACTACTGCATTCTATCTTGCCATGACTTTTTTGGTGGAGAGTTGCCTATACAATCTGTGAGCACTGTTGGAACAGCCCAATTTTACAAGCATAAAGTATTATGATTGCATTGATTTCCATCATAAATCATATTTTCCATCCTCTGTCTCTCTTTCCTTGCACTGACTGAATTAAGCCTTGGTGTTTTCTTTAGCTGCTGCCAGAGCTGAGGCTTGAGATGATATTAGGGTAATGATGATAAATTTTAGCCTCAAGCCAAACCATTTCCACATTACAGATAATGTTTTTTTCCAAATAAGTTCTGTTATTGGAATCCAGGACCCACCACATCTGCAGGCTCAGAGGCTGCCTCAACAAAGTCTCTTTGCTGTAATGGGTTTATAGATTTGAAAATTTGCTCTATACAAATAAATGAGAGAAGAGAGGAAAAAACGAATGAAGGAATGGAGGAGAATCAACCAGAAGGAGGAGAAAAAGGAGAGAAGGTAAGAGAGAGAAAAGAGGGAAAGGAAGAAGACAAGAATAAGGAAAAGAAGAAACAGAACCATGAGGGGAAAAGGAAGTAAGGAGAGTTATATAATGCACACAGCAAAGTGCTAGCCAGCCTGCCACTAGCTGTGTGTATTTAGGAGCAGAGCTGGTCCCACAAACAAGCACAAGTGCCTTGTACCAGCACCAAATACTGCAAGCATGCAGAACCACAGCTCTGTGTTTCAGATTTCACCCCTGCCTTCTTACAAGACCGTTCCCTGTCATCTCATTTCATCTCATCTCAGAAAGGCCTCAGACAAACTATTATAATATTCCTGCAGCATTTCAGCTATCCCCACAATGGACCAGAATGAAACTGAACTAAGCCTGACCCAATATTAGTATCTCTACTAAGGCTTCAGTCTCAGGTGGTGTCTTAGTGGTATAAAATGATTCTCATTTTTTGAAGCTACTACAAAGCAGGTCACCTTCCCACTTTTGTCTGAGGGGAATTCAGTCTGTGTAATCAGGCCTGAAGGAGAGTGTCCCATGCTCCACAGAGTATGGATTCTGGGCACAGTGACCTTCAGGAGAGAAGCTGAGGGAGGCCAAATCCATTACTTGCTTGTTCTTCAGCCACTGTAAAGGGAGGCAGTTCACCATTTCACTGTGGTACCTTACAGGGGTAGCCCTGTATAACCCTAGATCCTGTGTCCCTCACTAGTGCTCTGTCCCTGATTTGGAGCATGGATCAATAAATCTTGTGCTCCCTCTGTGGCTTGTAAGCACATAAGTGCCTCTCTACTCTGGTCCTCCCATTAACCTGCTGGAGAGTTTTTTGTTTGCTAGTCTACTGAGCAACTGAAGTCCCCCACAGAGGAGCCCAGGCAGACACGTCTGCTTCAGCAGCAGGCGGCCCTTGAAAATCTTTCTGGCTCAAAGCAGGGCAGAAGTTCTGAGGAGTTCTGGTTTGGGAAATCACCTACAGACAGAGACACTCCAGTGGAAAAAAGTGCACCTTGATTCTTTACTCTATTTTTCTCATGGTTTGCCCTGACAGGCGAGACTTTCTTACAGAGGTGCTTAGCACCTGCCACCATTTGTACATGCAGGCAAACAAGAGTTTCAGATTCTTCATTCATCTTGAGCTGTAAAATTGCACCTCATTAGTTTACACTGTGATGGTGGGATTCATCTGAAAGAAAGCAGGTATCTTTCTTCATGCCCCACGTTCCAGAAAAGCAGAGGAATAACCAATATCCTGATTCATGTTCCTTCCTCTGGAGCTCAGCTGTTATTGTTCTTCTCAGCCCTAAGTCAGAAGCCCTCACTGCAACAAGCCTGGGCAATGCTGAAATACAGCCTGATGCAGATGGTAGGGGCCAGCTCTGATTCTGACCAACATATTTACAGCCAGGAGAAGGGAAAAAAATGGACCTGCAGATAGGTAGGCAGGTGGCAGGCAGTTTATTTCACTGGCAGTGCTGGAGTGCCTACTTCACGGGATGCTAAATGCAGTAAGTGGGGAGGAGAACAAATTTAAGAGGGAAGAAGGAGGCAGTGAAGCAGTCAGTGCTCTTCAGGGTATGAAGGGAACATCCTGCACTTCCAGAGGAGTCTCAAAAATAAAAACACCCTCAGGATGCTGTCTTTGTAGGGTCTGTGTCTTTATTATTCATATCAGTCCCTAAAGAGGTGCTTTCTCTTAGGACATGAGTCATCTGGGAAATCCAGCAACCCTGCCACATCCCTGCTGCAAGTGTGGGTTTGCAAAGACAATGTGTCCTGTGCTAAGAGTGCCAAAAGATATGTCCTTAAAATTGGGCTAAATCATTCTGCTTGCTCAACTTGTTTGGGTGAACCAAACTGTGATCAGCTCCACTTCACCAGACTAACTGGTGATCCTGCCAGCAGCCTACCATGAAAATGTACCTAGTACCCTGCTACTGCTGCCAGACCCACCCAAAATATGTGCTGTCCTCTGTCACTCCTCAAGGCTGACTGCTAACTAATGTAGTGCTGACTAACCAAACTGGACCTCTGTGCTGAGCCTACACTCCTACTCCCATCCAAAACTCTCTGAGAATGCAGCAGAATGCTAACACACAGGGCAGGGCTCAGCAATACATTTGCCTCTCTGCATTTCTTACCCCACAGTGGAAAAATTCTTTACACGTGTTGCTTCACCCATGGATTGCCTCCCTTTTCACTCTGCTCACTGCAGAAAAGGAGGGACCACAACAGAAACACGGAATTTCAGTGCAGTAAGGCACAGCTTACAATGCAGGACTCGTTTCAGTCAATGGATTGACCACAGGGGAGGTCAGCAAGGTGGGCAATGACAGCTCATGCTGTAGCTGTGCAAACTGAAGTAGACATAAAAGCAAGCAACATGTAGGCTAAAAAAATAAAACCTGTGTGCCTGCAGGTACCAGGACCAACCACCCTAAGACAGGCAAGAAAAATGTGGAGCAAAATTTCCAGAAACTTTATGTCCCAAGAAGTGTTTCTACACAGTTCTCCCTTCTCTGACTACAGAAACTGGCCAGAAATAAACGTACCATTTTTGCCTGGTAAGTTTGCAGGAGCAAAGGCAGGAGTTTGGTTGCCATTACTAGGACCTTATGGACAAGGTACATAAGAGGACAAAATCACTCTCACATTTACTAACAATGAGTATTGCTGCTGGCAGGCACACCACAGGGAGAAGGATTAGATAAAGCACAGAGAGCTGCCCCATCTTCCACCTTGTAAAGGAGCATTTAAAAGCCAGTGCAGTGGAGCATTTGTAGTTACTGTGGTTGCACCAGGCAGCTTCAGTCTGCTGGGCTGTGATACTAGGCCTGATTTGGAATGAAAAGAAATACTAAAATATAGTCAGACTATTTAATGGGTGGTATTTTATTTTATTCCATTTGAACAGTGTTTTGGTTTATCTTGCATTTAATTTGAAGGATTGAGCAGGTTCTCAATAAATCCCATAGTAAGGTCTACATGAGAAAAACACTTCAAAAAAACCCCAACCCAACAACAACACAACCCTTTCTTCTGCTGCTGCTGATAACAAGGCCTATTACTTCCCAGGTTGTGTTTGGTTTCAACACCGTGTAATCTCTCAGTTGCAAACAAGAGACCAAGACAGCTCTGACTAGAGCTACCCCATAAATGATTTTGTCCTCAATGTTTGTTCTCACTGGAGAGGTGCCAAACTCCCTGCTCATGTGGTTAGGTACAGGTGGTGAATAGGCTTTTTGGCTGGTTCATGGGTTATTCACTGGGAGTTTGCTAGGGAAAGACAGGCTTGCACTCAATGAAAAAACAAAACTCTTTGAAAAAAATCTGTGTGCTGAGGTTAACATTTCAGTTCATCATACTTTATCCCTGNTCCTACTCCCATCCAAAACTCTCTGAGAATGCAGCAGAATGCTAACACACAGGGCAGGGCTCAGCAATACATTTGCCTCTCTGCATTTCTTACCCCACAGTGGAAAAATTCTTTACACGTGTTGCTTCACCCATGGATTGCCTCCCTTTTCACTCTGCTCACTGCAGAAAAGGAGGGACCACAACAGAAACACGGAATTTCAGTGCAGTAAGGCACAGCTTACAATGCAGGACTCGTTTCAGTCAATGGATTGACCACAGGGGAGGTCAGCAAGGTGGGCAATGACAGCTCATGCTGTAGCTGTGCAAACTGAAGTAGACATAAAAGCAAGCAACATGTAGGCTAAAAAAATAAAACCTGTGTGCCTGCAGGTACCAGGACCAACCACCCTAAGACAGGCAAGAAAAATGTGGAGCAAAATTTCCAGAAACTTTATGTCCCAAGAAGTGTTTCTACACAGTTCTCCCTTCTCTGACTACAGAAACTGGCCAGAAATAAACGTACCATTTTTGCCTGGTAAGTTTGCAGGAGCAAAGGCAGGAGTTTGGTTGCCATTACTAGGACCTTATGGACAAGGTACATAAGAGGACAAAATCACTCTCACATTTACTAACAATGAGTATTGCTGCTGGCAGGCACACCACAGGGAGAAGGATTAGATAAAGCACAGAGAGCTGCCCCATCTTCCACCTTGTAAAGGAGCATTTAAAAGCCAGTGCAGTGGAGCATTTGTAGTTACTGTGGTTGCACCAGGCAGCTTCAGTCTGCTGGGCTGTGATACTAGGCCTGATTTGGAATGAAAAGAAATACTAAAATATAGTCAGACTATTTAATGGGTGGTATTTTATTTTATTCCATTTGAACAGTGTTTTGGTTTATCTTGCATTTAATTTGAAGGATTGAGCAGGTTCTCAATAAATCCCATAGTAAGGTCTACATGAGAAAAACACTTCAAAAAAACCCCAACCCAACAACAACACAACCCTTTCTTCTGCTGCTGCTGATAACAAGGCCTATTACTTCCCAGGTTGTGTTTGGTTTCAACACCGTGTAATCTCTCAGTTGCAAACAAGAGACCAAGACAGCTCTGACTAGAGCTACCCCATAAATGATTTTGTCCTCAATGTTTGTTCTCACTGGAGAGGTGCCAAACTCCCTGCTCATGTGGTTAGGTACAGGTGGTGAATAGGCTTTTTGGCTGGTTCATGGGTTATTCACTGGGAGTTTGCTAGGGAAAGACAGGCTTGCACTCAATGAAAAAACAAAACTCTTTGAAAAAAATCTGTGTGCTGAGGTTAACATTTCAGTTCATCATACTTTATCCCTGTTTAGACGCAGCAGATGATGTCCCCAACTTCGTTTTTTTTTTTTTTTTTTTTTTNGCGAGTTTGTCCCCCTCTTTTTTTTTTTTTTTTTTTTTTTTTTTTTTTTTTTTTTTTTTTTTGTTTTTTTTTTTTTTTTTTTTTTTTTTTTTTTTTTTTAGCAAAACACCTTATCTGAGCAATAAAGATTCTTTGAGGTTATATTGACATGTAGCATACAGGGAATTACACCTGTCCTTGGCCATTGCCTCTCCCAAGCTCTTGATAACATTTCTCCCTTGACCTGTCCCAAAGCTGACAAAGGCTGACAGCAAACTGGAGCTCCTTGGCTGCCCAAAGTGGGGGGAGAGTGTCTCTGTTTAAACTGATGGGGTTGGACTGTCTGTGAATAAATTTAGTCTAGAAATGAAGAGGAGATGGAGATGTGGAAGAGCCTTCCAAACCAGAACAAAGAATGGGAGTGATCTGAACAAATGCAGATGCCTATAACAGAGCCAGGCCCCTTCTATTCAATGGAGAGAATGAAGCATCGCTTATGAATCATCTCACCCTAATGAGGCATCCAAAATAGACCAGATGAATCACAGTCCAGAAACACCTATTTTTCTCCCTGTGCTGTGAGAACCCAAGGTAACTGAGACAGAGATATTTACACTGTTGGTGGTTAAAGTTAGGTGAGATGAATTAAAAAAAACAAAAAAAAAAAAAAGAAAAGG
>VZTH01014308.1:366320-419876 GCA_013397815.1 Aleadryas rufinucha | reverse complement strand
TTTTTTTTTTTTTTTTTTCAATTGAATCACCATCAGAATGAGCTGAATTACAGGAAAGACAAGGTTAGGCAGCTTTTGAGAAATCCAATAAAAAAAAAATCCAAAGGAATCCCCAAACCCCAGAACTGCAGGAAATGTGCTAGTTCCTGTGTATTACATGGTTTCCTTCCCAACATATTAATGTCCAATACCCAGAAATATGCAATGACATGTGCTGCTTTACCTTTTCTTCCTAAGGATTTCACTCAGCCTGTGGTTCTGTACAATCTTCTGCACCCCTCTGGAGTTGCACCGAGTTTTGCACCCACATTTACCCCCTCTGCACCCCAAAAATTACTAGTTTTGCTTAAACTGTGCTTTAGGATGTAAATGGAGCTTAAACCAGGGATGGTGTGCAGAGGGCAGCTGATGCTGTCTTAGTAATGCGGTGAGGTAGCATCAGCTCGAGTGACAACCACTCATTAGCACCTAATCCAATCGCTCCTGCTAATCCAATCGACTGGAGGAGCTGGAGTCATTGTTTTCCAAGAGTGGTCACCTTGCTCATTCAAAAATCTCAGGAAGTTAAGGGAGGACTGAAGGCACACCGAGCTGGCTGGGTGCATCCAGCAAGTTCCGTCCCAGCACCGGGGGCATCTCCTAGAAACCGGCCTTGAGTCCGTGTGGCAAAAGAGCGACAAGCCAAAAGTCAAGGCATCCCTTACAGTCTCTGTGAAATGTCACAAACAGGCTTCTCGCTAGCTCTCTCTGACTGCTAGGGACTGGAGTCTGGCTGGGAGGAGGAGGACGATGAGATGGAAAGGGTTAACACACCGTTATCCCCTCCCCGGGGCCCCCACTCCAGCAAATTGCAATCCAGCCCTGAAAATTTTCAGCAGCCGCATCGATATCATTCCACTGTGCCTTCATTACCTCCTGATCTCTAAATAAGGGCCAGCTGGGCTCAGAAAACATTATGTGGTGCTGTTACGACTGACATAAACCACCAAAGTGGCATTTTGCAGATGAGAAGAACGAGCAAAAGCCCCGCAAAATCCTCTGCAGTTGGGTTTAAACGAGGGCTGTAACTTCTTACACATGTCCTGCTCCCAGTCTACAGGAAGAGGCTGATTAATCCTGCATGTGTTAGGCTGGAATATTGCATTACTGGAAGCAAAGAAACCCCTTAATCATATTGCTGGTTATGCCAGAGGTCTGTTTTCTCTCAAATGCATCACATTAAGAGCCATCCCTGGACTACAGCACCATCCCAGGCTATTTTTCAGGTAGTAGGACTACATACAGGCTTTTTCATTCTGGCTTTGGTTTAGGGGGTGTCTGACTGGGTTGTGGTTGACCTTGAGATAACCAGGAGCAGTGAGGAAGTTTTTGAGAGTAGACAAAAATGGTATTTTGTCACTTCCCATCTCCAAGAGAAATGCGAAGAATCTGTGAAGAAGAGCCTTGCTCCTAGTCTTACTTTGCTGCTTGCCCTGAAAGCATGGGTGTGGAAGAGCTAACACCATGAATGGGATGGGAAGCAGTGCTCTGTCTCTCTCCTCTTCTACTCTGCTTTTCCACCCAGACATGAAAAAAGAATTTCACAGGGAGAATTGCTGTCTGCACCTTCAGGCCCTTTTTGAGGGCACAGTTCAATCCCAGATCACAGGGCATCCCCACAGCCTCATTCTTTCTCATTGTAAAGTCTGGTCATTAATGAGAGGAAAACAAACTCTCTGAGACCGTATTCACTTGGGAGATCTGGAGCTTTGGGAATCTGTAAGTCTTCCCTAGGGCCGTTATGGGAGTGTACAGGGAAACAGAGAAATTCTCTTGTTGACACAGTCCCTCCCTAGGAAGCCCAGAAGAGCACATGAGAAATACACACGTCTTCTGGGATGGCACACAATGCACCTGATCTCAGTCCCCTCTCCCAAAACACCTGTGGGAAAGACACTTCTCTGTGTCAAGGAAGAAAGGGTTTACTTCTGATACTACAGGAAAGTTCTTGTTCTTTGTTTACACCACAGTTGAGGTTCATGCACCTATGACTGGTCTTCTGTAAAAGCAGGATGCACACAACACACCACCCCAAAAAACTGTGTCTTTTCCCAGCTAGGTCAGTTTCAGAGATCCAACAACCAAATTTAAAAAAAAAAAACAACAAACCAAAAACATGTCTAGCATGGGAAGTTCTGGCAGCAGCTTCAACCATTACAAACACAGAGACAAGATCCGTGACAATAAATGATGTCCTGCAAAGCATGAAACTAAGCAGAAATATCTTTGGGGATGGCTGGTTTTTGCACTCAACCCTGGGGAGGAGGAGGCGACAGAAGGAGAAGAGCCTCTGTTTGTACAAGCCACTTTGGACTTTCCCTTTGAACAGGGCACAGGGGCACTGAGTCTTACAGCCTTTTTAATAGGAGCATCTGCTCCTGTTCCCATCCCAGCTGGATGGCATCTATGAGTGTTTGCTGTTAGCGAGTTGTGCCATGTGTCACGAGGAGGGGTGTATCTTGGGCAGGGAGCACATGCACATCTTGGAGGCCTTTACACCATGGCAGCAGGTCCATTTGTTTGGCCTGGGCACTTGCTTGGGGGCAGCAGCTGCATTCTCCATCTACTGTGGAATTTCCAAATGGTAAAGCCCCCAAGAGTGGCTGTCATTAACAGGGTAATGTGTGTGCAAGCGGGGGTGTGGAGGGAGAGGGCTTCATGGGTGGCTTGCACTTTATCGTGTTTTATTTTACTTTATTTAATTTTATTTCTTCCACTGGCATCTGGAAATGAGAGCTATCTCACTCCCACAGACCCTCTGAACTCTGGCCATCTGTGGGACCATCTTTTCCTCCCCCTCAGTGATGACCTGCCCTGCAGGAGGTTGATGGTGATGGAGAGGGAGTGTAGAAAAAGTCACAGGGAAGTCCACATGGTCAGTAGCAAATTTGCCAAAATGGGATTTCTGTCTATTTCAGGGGCTTGCTACGCAGCTCTGAACACTTTGGTAGGTGTTCACAAGGATAGAAATGCCAAAACAAGCCTATTTATTTTCACTGTGTTCTCCTTATTCCATCTATGCATTTTTCCTGTAGAAATGTCTGCTAGCAATTTGTAAAAATGTTCACATTTATAGGGTGAATGCAGGCAAATGAAGTAGTTCGCCCTATTGCACCCCTTGTAAAGCATTCAGGAGCCCCATGGAGACCTGCAGCAGTCTCCTCTGCCCATCAGCAGCAAATTTAACTGCCCCATCTGCCACCCCAGCCCTCCAACAGAACAGAAAGTGGGCCAGCCCTTACAGCTGAAGGACAGATCATACACAAACTACCATATGCAGTGGCTATTGCAGGGTTTAGTCCAAACGACTGGCATGCAAGAACATGCAGCCCCAGCATTGTCAGTCCCCAAGTCTGAACTAAGAGCTTGCACAGAATGGGGAACAGCTTCTGCTTAGTAAAGAAACCTTTGCCTGAGAAAGCTTACTATGAGGTTTGTAAAAGGAGCCTGCATTGATTCAAGCTGGGTGTTAATAATAAATCCGGAGAGTTACAGCGCTGGCTCCCCGCCACCCACCTTGGCGAACCCGGCTGAACCGAGCAGACGCACATACAAGACAAACTCTGTAGGCTGGATACACAACAAGGTACTGTTGTCCCATCTGTAGCAGTGTACATGCCAGTGGATATCAGCCTAACACAAGGCGAGGAGATACACGGGGAAGCAGTTGCTTTTCCCCTTCCTTCCCACCTTTTTTCTGCTCCGAGCTGGGAAGGGAGTCTGGAAGTCAGTGCCGTGTCCGCGGTGCTCCCAATAGACTGGCTTTGATACAGCAAACAGAAGAGGATGCTCAGCATATGCTCTGTTTGTGCTATGACACAGGGGCAGACGTTGTGGGACTGATGTAAGCACTACCTGTGATGCCGACACCCCAAATTGCCCTCGGTGCCTCAGGACGCAGGCAAACTGGGCTCCCGCTGCTTAGCCAGCAGGAGTGTGTTTCCACGGGGAGCCACCCGCACCCACACGGGAGCCAACACCCCTGCAAGGGCCGGTGTGAAATTTGCTGGACATGACCTGTTTAGTGTCTCCGAGGCCTAATTGGCATCCTCTGCGATCGGTCTGGCTCCGGCTGCCAGGAGAGAGTAAAGCGTCTCCTCCTTTCACAGATGGGATGGGGGAAGGGGTGACCACTGCGTGTCTGTGTGTCGGTGTCAGGGGACGGCAACAAAGGATGTCAGGAACGTGGCGCTGCCAAGGGGCTTGCATATTTGGCTTATAACCTGATGAGTACAAGGCAGGTGGCAGAGTCTATGTCATGCCCTGTGGGGGGTGGAGAGGGAAGGGAAAGAAAGGAGGAAAAAATAAGACTGGTGCAGATGGGAAGTGCCAGCTCTTCTCGCTGGAACAGAGCTGTTCGATTGGGAAACCCAGCCAGAGAAACTTAAAAGGACCAGGATGGGAGAAAACAGATCTGGTCAGCATCAGCAAGCGCCTCCTGATCCTTTTCTACAGCCTACCTCATTGCTATTTTAAAAACCTCATTTTGGTAGAAAATTAAATTAAAACCCCCACAATTTAAAAAATGGAGAACAAGCTACATCTCAGAGATTTCAAGTAAGTATGTGACATGGGTGTGTGTGAAGGAAGGAAGGGAGAAAGAGAGAGGGAGAGAGAGATTAAAAAAAAAAAAAAAAAACTAGAAAAAACTTCTTGGAACAAAACACACACGAGGTAATGCCAAAAACTTGAGAAGGAGAGTGGTTACACACTAATTTAATTCTCTAATCCCCCTACTCCTGTCACTGTTTACTCACTGATAAATGTGCAGTAGCTTCAGCAAGACAGCCACATTTGCAGAAACTGACAGCCTGACTCAGAGACTATTTACCTAAAGACCATGAATATTAAAACAGGTTTCCAAAAGGCCCCCATCTTGAAGGAGAAGATTAGCATGGGGCCTCTTGCTGACAGACTCTTCCCTCTCCACCCCTCCTTCCCCCACTCCGTGATGCATCTCTTGTTCAAACACTCAAGAAGTATCACCTAGCTGAAGAACTGAAATATTGGAACAATGCCCTGGAGCTGTGCATTCAGCTTTAGCCTGACAGCAAAAACACCCACCCATCCAAGACAGAAGTTGGGGTTAGATTTTTGGGGTGGCTTTCACTTTTGGTTGATTTTTTTTTCCTTTTAAAGAACTGGATGAAAACAAAAATAAAACCCATGTCTTTTTTTTGCCATTTCCCCCCCTCCTTTTGGAAGGTGAACTATGAGCAGAGAGTCCTTTAATAGAATTAGAAAGCAACAAAATTGTATTTTAAAGTCATGATCCTTAAATGAGCCTGACTGTCTCCTATGATGGTGCACAGAATTCACCACAAAGACAGAAAAAGAGTAACATAAAACTGGAAAGGGCGGAGAAAAAGATGGCTTTAAGGATCAGAGGGAAAGCGTAGCTTCTATAGGATGGGGAAGATGAAATGGTCTAGAAATGACAAAACAGAGTGGAAGCCAAATTGATTTATATATAAAACATAAATGAAATGTCAAAAGGATTTTTAAACAGACAGTTAAGAGGCACTCATTGTAATATAGAAAAAGTTAAACTATATTTGAAATCAAAGAATTATTGCTTGTTTATGCCATGCATATTTTACTGGAGGAACTCTTTGCCACAGAACCTTCCAGGGGCCAAAGTTATAACTAGATCCAAGAAAACCTTAAGAAATTTCTGAAAACAGTGCAAAATTGCTTCTAAAGGCAGTGAATCACAGGCTGTTAGAAGAAAGGCAAATTAGCCCTGTCCTATTTGGCAATGGAAACAGAAGCATGATTTATTTACATGGACTTATACGTCTTTCTCTCCTTATTACCCCTCCTCTTGATGGGATGTGAGGAACACTCCCTTTCCAGGGAGAAACACTGAAACAGGGGTGTGCATGCACGGGCCGGGTGGGCATTGAGTGTGACTCCCACCACGTACTAACACATCTCTCAGTGCCTGACACACCCTGGTGGAAGCAGGGACACCACATCTCTTACAGTGGGTGACAACACTACTCCTTTATGCACTTGTCCTGGCACAGACAGTACTGCTTATCCCTGGAAATGGATAAATAACCTGGCTGTGGAGACAATGACATCCAGTCTCCCCCTCTCAGGTCGGTGAACTATTCAGACAGAATTAAGAGTTTGTGATTTCCCAGCCTCTCAAGTGACTCTAAGATCTCCTGATGTAGCTGCTCATCTGGCATGGAATGACACAGCCCTGTTGAAGTCAGTGGAATTATTCTGTTGGGGTTTTTTATCCCCACCTGAGGATCAGGTGTTTCACTGCAAGCCTTTGGGAGCACTACTGCCAACTGCATAATGGACAGTACTAGCACAAGGACGAGCATATTTGGCTTTGAGGGAAAAGGGCAGCCAGCATCCCTGGATACCTTCCTAAGTGCAACCAGGCAGTCCATGCCTGGAAAACTACTGCCAGTGAGGCTGCCCGTCAGCTTTGCCTTTAGCAAATAAACAGACTTCAGTAGAGCAGTGCCAGAGGCTGCTTGGTAAGAAAGGCTTTGCAGACACCTTGTGACTCAGCATGTGAAAGGGTTAATCCATGTGGCCACCTGGCCCACCACCCTTCTCTGACCAACATCAGGGTTCTGCCTCCGCAGCAGTGCCACAAACAACCACAGCCCCTTCAATATTCATGATTCTCAGCTGCCATGAGGCTAAAATTACATCTACCCAGGAAGATGAAGCCTCCTTGTGAGCATACTGAAGGCTTCCCAAAGACGTATTCAGAGGGGGTGGGGTGAGGCAGGTGACAAAGTGAATGGAAATCTTTGCTAACACAGATGGAAATCGTTGATGAACATTTTTTGCAGGCTGGATTTGGTATCTTGTTGAAAGGGAGAGTTTAATTATAACCAGAGCTACTATAATGAACAGACAAAGGTGGAATATTAGGAAAGCTTCTTGGAATCAGAAATACAGCACAAGAGTGCAGATGAAATGCAAGTCACTCCAGTCTCAGAATCTGGCCCCAGGACAGAGTGGCTTCTTCAGCATCTCTTTAGAGCACCTCTCTCTGCAAAACCTCTTCCTATCACCTGAATTCACACCACTTTCCTTGGCAATCACAGGCTTTTAGTAGAATCTGAGAAACTCTATCATGATGCTAAGCACACGGTTGCACAGGCAAATCAAACTTACTTTAAAAGCAAATTTTAGTCCATTCTCAAAGGTTAAGCAACAAATGCTATGAAGATTAAAACGCATGAGCAGTGTTTCTTGATGACCTCACAACAAAACATTTTACTTTCTGGTATACCTAAACAGAAGAGGCTTTGGACACCCCGTGGTTTTGTGTTTGCCAGAACCTTGGAGTGGGTTAATGCAGGGAGGCGTCACTCCATGCTACATTTGTTTCTTAAATGCTTCTTCCAAGCATTCACTTTTAGATCATTGAACAGATGGGTCTTGGGTATGTCTCTCCCAAGGAGGCTGAACAGGTATTATTTTCTGTATTGATTGATAGCTTATTGTGGACTTAATTATTTGGGAAGACCTTGTCTGTATGTTGTTTTCTCTCCATTCAGTACACATGTGGGTATCTGCACATGTGGAATTACAGCATCTCAGAAGTATAGGCAACATCCCCTTGATTTGGGAGCATCCTGCAGTTTTTATGAAGTAGAGATATGCCTGGATCCCCAAAGGCTGGACAAATCCACTCTCAGTCCCTGCCCAGGTGACTCATCCATCTCACTTGCTGTGGGTGCTCTCCTGTTGCATGCCACATTTTGCCTGAACACTGAAGGGCCCCAAACTCTTTCCTGCCCAGTGTATCTGTGTGCTCTGTCACAGACTGACCTACTGTGGACTTTGGGGTGTGTCTGTGTCTGTGTGAGATGCCACAGAACCCCTGCAAGCTGATGTATCTCCTAGCCTGGCTCCTGGCTTGGAGGAGCTCCTGTGTTGGCCAGTAATGATGCTGTGCACAGGCTGTTGCTCTTGTGATGTGCCTCAGCAGAACAATCACACATCCCTCTGTACATCTGCATGCTCCTCAGGCAGTTATGTACCCCTGATCCATGATAAGACCCCATGCATAAAAATTAACATGCTGGGAAGGGAGAAACTTGAGTGATCTGAAAAGACATAAAGGTCCCTAACTTCCATTTAGATGTTTTATGCCCAATATAAGGAAAGAAGATTAGGGTCCTAAAGAAGAATTTAAACACATAAACATTTTCATGGGTGTAGGAGGCTGTCAAAGAACATACCACCAAGACTCTGAGGAAATAGTTTCTGCTTTAACACCCGCAACCACGCACTCATCACCCAGTAGACATGCAGACAGTCTTCTTCCCTCTCCCTTCCCTCATCTACGGCAAAACCACACTATTCAAACTTTTCCACTATCAGTAAGAGAAGCTGCCATTTACACATTTACAGAGCAGCAGACACAACACCAGTTTAATGATATAAGGAGGGAAAGAAATAAGGAGCAATCTGTATATAATGTATACACATATATTTTAAATACTCAGCAGGAGAGACTCGGCTGTCAATTTAGTTTATTGAGAAATAGCTAAATATTAAAGAGAGATGGGGCTGATGGAATTGGATGGAAAGTTATATCTCTGAATCTATTTGTAATCACCTGTGTCTCTGCTTCTTTTCTCATAATACCTGCAGAACATATGACATACTGCTAGCTACCCCCAGAGCATCTTATAAAGAATGCAAGGGTTTTTCCAGCCTCTGGCACTCAGGTGGTGTTGGACTGGAGCACATGTCAGCCCTGATAAAGGGGAGGAAGTTCAGACCAGGCACTTCCAGTGTTTGCCCAGAGCAGAAATGTGTGATGGCTACTCTACGGGAGGTCTCACTGTGTCAGCAGCTGTGGTCTGACTGACCTGTGTGACTATCAGGGACACTTAAATCTCTCCCTCTTGCCTGATGATCCACTCTTGCTCCTTGCAGCTCCTGCACTGAGACAAACTCTAGACTCCTGTGCCTCCCAAGCTCCCCACGTGTATGCACCACGTGCATTTCTTTATCTGTGTGCACCCACCCTTCCCTCATCCTTTCATAACAGCTCCAGATGGGTGTGATTAAAAACATACAGGCCTTACACACCTTCTGTGGGAAGTAGTTTTCAGCAAATTTCCTTAAATTACTTTAATTTTACAGGTAGGCAGAGGGAAAGTGAATAACACAAGCCATGCAGCACCCCCAGTGGAAAAAAAAAAAAGGGAGCAGAATGCAGATTTGCTTCTTATAGTTTTCCTCTACCTTCTAGGCAACAGTGTCCTGTAGTACTGGTATTATAGATATTACTGATATTTTAAAATCAGTCACAGCAGAGGAGTTGAGAAAAGGACTGAGAGTCTTTCTGAGATTTATTTTTTTTGTCTCATACATATGCTCTCTCAAAATTATTTTTTGAGTAGGTACTGACTATTTTTTTTTAAGAGCTATTCACAAGGGTGCATGGGAGGGACATTTCTTGGAAAGTGGAAGCCATTTGTCATAAAGGCAAAACGTTCAATACCCTGTTGTAGTGGATGATTTTTATCAGAGAAGGAGTTTAGCTGCCAGGATGGGTACTAGGTTTTAGACCTTGGTTCAATTCCTACCTCCACCTAGTCCACTTGTCCTGTCCCTAACTCCCCACAACTGGCCACTGAGTTAATATTTTTTTAATTTTCCAAAGTTTTTGAGACAGTAGGTCAAGTAATGATCAAGAGGCACTCCACAGCCTGGCACAGGGAATACAAGCACCTAGGCAGGCAGATAAATTGTTTGTGTTCTCTGCCTGGAAGAGCATAACTTTTGCAGTTGTGTGTTTCCAGTAGGAGCATTGGTAATTATGAATTCAGCAAGTCACTGCACTGTGCATATTCCACAGCGGCTCATGGAGAAATCATTGTCTGTGAAAAATGATTCTTCTATGCAACAGGCATAAAAATTGAGTGTAAACTGGCCATGAACAGGCAGAACAAATTCAATTCGGGAGTCACAGGGCTATTGTGTCCTGCACAATGGTCTGTTGTCACAGAGCTCTGCTTAGACACCAGGGACAGACATAGGAAACTTTGACTTAATTTTCAAATTATTTTTAGTTTGGCTTCCTAAAGAAATGAGGGATTTTGTGATTATTCTATATCTTAATGTCTGTTTACATCTCTCTCTCTTTTCCTCTTCCCTCAATAACTTTGAACCAATTGGCACAGGAGGTTTCATTTGCAGCTTGATAGACATGAGAGAAAGTAATCACAAGAAGTGGCAAGGAAATAGGTTCTGCTGTTTTTTCATTTTCCAAGGAATGCATGTTTTTGAAAAAATCTTTCCTGGAAAAGTGGAGGTGTTTTTGAATATTGACTTCTTTCACCATTAAATGTATAGTGAATAAATTGAGATCCTTATTTGAAGAAAGCTCTAACCCCAAACTGCTTCTATTTGTGATTTACCTGGTCCACGTAGGACAGAGTAGAGTTCCTCCAGCTCTTTGCTGGTTGGAAGATCAAGGTATGGAGCAGATGCTGTCTCCAGTACTTGGTCTTAAAAAGTTACTCCTTTAGTCTCCCATCTCTCAGGCTGATACTGAGGGGTCTTAAAGGCAAGGGACTCTGAGCTCAGGCTAAGGACCACTGGCTTAAAATCATCAGAAAATCATCAGTTAGATAGTCCTGTCTACTTCTCTATTGCTAGTTAGTGAAATAATCAGTCTGGCTCTGGAAACTCATGGAGTGATTTAGGCACAATTTTACAGTCATCCTCATGACTGATTTAGGTATCCCAATGCCATTTCAGTCCTTAAGGCTGGTATAAACAACACTAGCCTTCATGCTGCTCTAAGTTTTGTGGAGGAACAGGTTCAGTCAAAGCCCAGTGTAAAGAATTTACACAGCCCATCTCCTCCCCCTCTCTGTGCGCACTTCACTGACAGACCAAACCTGACCTTGCAGCAGAACAACCCAGTAGGTGAAGAACCAGCATGGGACTGAGCTGCAGATAGGTCATTAGCCATTTTCAGCTGCAAGCTCATTAATTTCCATAGGTGCCTAAAAATTTTCCAAGATCCGGATTTCTGTGCATCTGTGCTTTGGTTTGCCACCCACCAGATAGGAGGAAAACACACTGGTCTGTTCACAGGGGGATAGATTTCAGCAAAGAGCTCCCATCCTGTTATGCCCACACACTACAGAGACAGCAGTGCTGCTTAGCAGTGGTAGCCATGCCCATGCATCCTTGTAGATTCTCCCCTTGCTCCTCAGGGGGAAATAAAGGAAGAGCAGAGCAGCCTGGGCTCAATCCTTAGCTGGAGTAAGTTGAGGTAGTCTCATGAACTACCATTTTATACCTGCCTGGCTCTGGAGTACATGATGAGCTGTGCAAGCTGGGTGCTCCTCCGCACTTCTAGGAAAACGCAGTCAAGCAAGAATTCAGATTAAGAGAAGTGTGCACAAATGTTTTCTTAATAATAATTAATACATGATTAATAGGAACAAATTTTGAAAATAAATGATTATAAGATGTCTCTATAGCATGCCACCAGGCTGATGGGGATAAATGATGCCGAGACACCTGAAAGTTGAGAGCCCATTACTAAGCATTTATAAATGGGAATGCATAAAAATATTTATCCACGTCTTTCTGAAACATGCTCTAATGTGTCTTCAAGCAATTTATCAGCTAAAAAGTAATTTTCATTAATCACTTATTAATTATTAATAAAGTGTTTGTAAGTGTCACCTTAATTTAAAGTGCTTCTGAGTCAAGGTGCACTTCGCGACTTTCCTTCTCAAAGGAGATCTTTTCTCCCAGACCAGAGTCCTTCAGACTCAAGTGACCTTGGTTCATCCTTCTTCACCCAGCCCACTCTTGGCCTCCACAACTGTTAGGCTTGCAAATGGGACTAAGTCATGTTTCTGGAAACCACAATTTGTCATTTCAGAAGGAAAGTTGATCAGATCCTCTCTCTCCACTCTCAAAGCTGGATGCCCAGACCTGGGAACGCAGCATTCAAATGTTTCAATTTATCATTACAGTGGAACCCTGAAGAGATCACATCTGCTAAGACCATAAATTGGACAAGATCCCACTTCAGAAGGAGCAGGCTCAGCTCTATATTCCCATTCTTGAACAAGGGACCAATTAGGCAGGCTTATTTACCTGCCATAAAATGAGATGTTAGCCAGTGGGAGAAGTCACTTAAGGACAACAACAACAAAAATCTTTCTGATCTCTCTGTTAGAAATGGCCAGCTTAAAAACCTGCATCTCTCTATGTTCTCACTTCAGCCTGTACGTCCTCTGTTCCTTCTGTTTCTTCATTCCTCCTTTCAAGTCAGTCTCTGCCCCTCTCTGCATTTTCCCTTTTGTCTTACACATTTTATCTTTTCCCATTCCTTCTGTCTCTTTCTCTTCACTCTTCTTTTACTTAATTTTTCCTCCTCCTCCTTGGCTCTCTCTTTTTTTTTTTTTTTTTTTTTTTCACAAGCACACATCCAGATAAGATTTAATTTTGAGCTTTTCTACTGAACTAGCAATCAAAAAGGTCTTACATCTTGGAACAGAACCTAGGCTACAAAACGAGCAAATTGCTCACACCTCCTTCCCTTCATAAGATTTTACAGTGAGGATTGGATCTTCCTCTTGCCAAAAAGTGGATTCAGGCCCCAAGAGACACTAAGGGGGAAATCTTCAGGCTTAAAAAGTGATATTTTCTGCTTCTCCTCATAACTTTAAATCTGCTTCTTCTCTAGATGGATAATGGTGTGCAAGCATCCAGAGTGGAAACAGAGAGAAGCAGACACACATCTGTCAGGGACGGTCTGTGCACATTTATCCTGCCTCCGTGCTGGGGGATGGATGAGATGACCTCTTGAGGTCCCTTCCAGATGTACTCGTCCATGAATCCATGATTAATTGCCATCATGATCTGTAGTTTATCTATCCAAAGAAATAAGCCTCAAAATCTCCAACAAATGCATAACCTGTGGGCTAGCTGAGGATATTTCCCCTCCATTCTTGGAGTGTTGCACCCTAATTTGGACTCCACAGACGAGATGTTTCCCTGCTGCTCCCTGCAGAAAGGTACATCCTTTCACACCCAGTGAAGGAATTAAAGAATAAAGCTGGTCTATCTCAGTAGAGAAAAGAAAGAAAATGTAGGCTTTAAATGGGAGAGAAAATTCCTGTACTCTACTTCTTCAGAAGACAAAGACAGGGAACAGGTAAGTGAGTCTTGGTGAAGACTGCTGATGCTTTATTCCAGTTTCCCAGTACTGCTTTCCCACCAGTATATGCAGGATTAATTTGTGTCTGCCTTTCTGGGCCAGTTTCTGGCACCATCCCTGCCAGTGGGGAGCCACAGCAGAGAAGGCTGTGACCTCTTATTTTTTTCATTCTGAGGGTGTCCTGTGGTCACACTGAAGCGATGTTTATCCATGTGAGGATGACTTTCTTTAACATGTTTATCCATATAAGGATGGACATAGAAAAGGGCAGACATATTTTGCCAAAGTGGGCCAAATGAAGAAGAAGGGAAAATAGTGGAAAGGAAAGGAATGATAACAAGGAAGGAGGGGGTTGGAGAGAAAGCTAGCATGAGTGTCTTATGAAAGACAGAAATGAAAGTGGGAACTTTTGCCTCTCTGGAGATACAGTCCTGAACACCTCTACCTGAACCACCAGACATCTCCATCTGATTTATCTCAGGTATTTATTTAACATTGGGATTTATTTAACCCCAAACTCATCTTTTCCTCTTCACAGTCTGTTGTGCATCAGCACAACAGAGACTGTTGTAACACGGACATTTGTTCAGGAATAACCTACCCAAAAAGAATTTAAGATGTCTTCACTATGGCAGGGGAAGTTTGTAAGTAGAAGAGTGGGTCTTTCTGGTCATGCAACACTAATTTACTAAAAAGGTTCCTGGTTAATGAACATAGTGCATAATAAAGATATTCAAGACTTAATATGGCATTTTTAGGTTCGTCAGCTCTAGGATATGAGAAGTTTATACTATCCTACCTTTTCAAGAGCCATGACAAAAATACTAGAGGAAGGTGGTTTGGTATCACCCTTTCTGTCTCTTCTGAATCATCAGAAATCAAACTGAGTTAAAAATCAATAGGAATGAGATTCAACTCAGTAAACATAGATACCTACAGTACCCGTGTATATCTCACCTAGTCATCCTCAACTCCCTTGCTAGACAAAAGAGAGAATTAGACATTTCCATGCACTTCAGCAGTTTATTTCTCCCTAACATACGTATCTAAAACAGAAGTTGAGGAATTGTATTAAAAAAAAAAAAATCTTATTTCCATACATTGACCATAATGGGAACTTACAGCAAACAGTTCAGACAGAGATTTCTAAAGCTAGACCAGAATTCAAATTTGTAAGTTACAAATAAAGAAAAAAGTATAGAAAATATTCTCCCTTTCTATGTAGTTTATCAGGAAAGTAGTGTCATCTTTATTGTTCACTTTCTTTAAGAGCTAGAGAGCAGAGGTGTGTTTTTAAACTGAGTAGTTCCTGATCATATGCAAAAACCTTACAATTTTAGCTTTCTATTTTTAAACTCATCTCTCCTGACCAAGTTTTCATCACCTTTCTTATTTCTCTCGTTTTCCCAGTCTCCTTCCAACAATCTCACCACTTGTTTCTCTACTTCCTTTTAATCTTGAATACAAAGAGCAGGTTGCTCCCAGCTCTGGCCCTGGAAATGTCAGGCTGAAAATGTTACTCTTGGAGTGATTTGCATGCATTACAAAGTGACAGGTGACAGGAGCACACAACCTCGGCTAATAGATGATTAATGATGTGATGTTGGCCAGCACTGTTGACTCGTTTTCCTGCTCTTCGGGAAACTTCAAAGGCAGCTGGCGTTTCTGTTGCCTTGTGACAGGCTCACAGGTGAGTGTAATTGTTTAGTCCATATGTGCATAGCGTAGGAGGAACCGTGGGCATGTTCATGGGGCACATTTGTCTGTGTGTGTGTGTGCATGAGGTGATTTGCAGGGCCGTGTGCATGAGCTCCCGTGCGCTTCTGTGTGCATACGAGCTCCTCATATACAAACTGCCTGGTTTCCGAGAGTTGCTGAGAGCATCATTATCCAGCTACTATATTCTGAATAAAATACCATGGCCCATTTGGGGTTACAGTCTAAAGGAATGAGGGAAACTCACTGGAATTTTAATCTGGATGGAGAAAAATCAGCCCTAAAGTAAACAGTGTGTTTGGAAAGGAGCCCAGTAAATAGCAATCAGAACAGGATTAGAAATAGGTCAAGGCTGTAAAGTTGGATCTTTTTTCACACCCGTTTTTTTTATTTTTTTCTCAGCAAAATCTGGGAGGGTTGAGGTCATTAAAGAGATTAAGGCTACTTGAGATTTCAAGCCCACCCAGATTTCAAGGCATAGCCTCACTTCTGATGCATACATTATAAGTCTGGAGTTCAGTTGAAGAAGTATTTAGAGTTTTCCAGAAGATTATTCTTCTGCAGGATCCTCTCAACACATATAGATGCCAATGTTTGGATTTAAAATCCTTGTACTTGGTAAAGGTGAAGGAAATCTCATTTCCTACTCCATACATGAGCACCTCTGCCTTCTGCCCTGGGTTTCCTATTCCCCAGCCCACCATATTCATGAATCTCTTTCAAAGTTGCTCAGCATTAGTGGAAAAGCAAGGAAACAAACCATATATGAGGGTCAGGGTTTGCAGTTGTGAACAAGGACCAGCCAAACAGCCTCTTTTTTCAAGCAAAAATTTGTATTTCTCTGAATCAAAATCCTGCATCAAAATGTGTGTGCTTTTTTCTTTAGATGGAAGAGGAAAAATGAAATTTGAGCGCTCTCTATACCAACAAATTTCTTGATAGCCAATAAAGCAGGAAGCTGCCATAGCATAGAGCAAGGATGTTAGGAGAGATTAAAACAAAGAGGTTTTTACCTTCCTTCTTCCAATAGCTGTCATTTGGGAAGGAACAATGCAGATGTCAAAAGCTGAAATTGTATGTTCCTAAAACCAGAGACAAATGGCCAGAAGAGGCCCTGAAAGATTTGTATCTTCTGTTGATTAAAAGGGGAACGTTGAAGAGTCCCTGACTGAGATAAATCTTCCTGCAAAGAATCATGTAAAATTGGATTTGAAAGGTCCTCAAGAAATCAGTTGGGTTCTGGGCAAGAAACCTTTCCTAAGCAACTGAAGACCATGCCTGAGCTCTGAGTGAGCTACAGCACAGGATACACTCCATGGATCAGCTGGTTTTAGGACAGATTTTGAGCCTGTGTCTGAGTGCCTGCCAGAGACCCTTCCTACAGTGGTTTCTCATCTCTTTACCTTTGACACAGAGGGGAAATGGGCAAGCTACTCTCAACCTGAGGCAAAGGCTTCAGTGCTTCTGAAACCATCACTTTTTTTTTTTCTGGTTTCCCATGCCTCACAGAGAGTTCAATTTTTTAACTCAATCCAAAGACTTGTCATGTCCACTTCACATTTCCCAGCCCTCACTAACCCTTCAATTCACCCACTCCAAATCAGATGGTGCTCCAGACAGGGCAGGACACTAAGTGCCAGAACACCAGAAAACAGAGAGAAAGGAAAGAGCTCATAGACTTTGATCTATTTCAGACCTGTCAGATTAAGTAGGTCTGGAGGTTTGGGTGATGAGGCTTGTGCTTCATGCTTGCTTAAGCTGAATTGCCTTGGAGAAAGCTGAACATTCCTTCATGGTGAAGAGTGTGTCACACTACCTCCATCTACAAGCAACAGTAAAAACATCTCAGCACTCTGAGCTTGTGAAAATTCCAGTTCCTAATTTGTGACATTTGTGATATCTATTTCACAGGATTACAGGTCAACCTAGGAAGATGCTAAAGATGGGTGTTGTTTCTAATACTCCTGGAATTGCAGTTCACTGTATCTTAGTCAAAGTCTGTTGAATAACGTCCACGTGCATGATTGTGTGTGTGAATGTGTTCAAGGGGAGTGCCAGAGTGACAGAAAAATGGCAACAGCAAACCCACAGAAATAATTTCTTTAACTTTTTAATATTGCTATGGCACATAAACAATATAAGTCCTATCATGCACTAGACATAGGGACAGATACAGATACACAAGTAGACTAAAAGACAAAGAGACCTGGCCATTCTACAGTACTGCTGACATTTTACATGATACATTAACTAGTTTCTTGTCACTTAGTACTTTGAAAAGCTGATTTGAATACTTTTCCTTTGGTTACTGATAAGTATTGACTTCAGGTACCTGTACCATGCAGCTAACTTTAAAAGCCTGAAAATTTAAAACTACAAAAATCAATTTTCTTCCAAATGCACTTTGTGAAGTCTAGTAATTTCCAAGAACAGTTATAAAACCAGAAAGAAATCAAGATTGAAGTTTCCGGCTCACGTTTGCTTTTAATAGAAATTAACACCAGTAGCAATGGAAATGCTTTTTTTCCACAACGCATTCAAGAATTTGCCTCTATTTTATCCTATTATTTTAAGGAAAATTTGAATGGAAACGTTTAAGATGACTGGCTGGCTAACTTATTTTATTTTCCTTGCAACACTTGTCCTGAGGAAACGAGACAGCTCTGATTCCACACAACCTTGCTGGTTGCCATTAAGAACAGATATTTGCAATTAAAGGTAAATTGTCTTAAGTACTTTTTCAGCAAGCATGAAAGAGGGAATTTTAGTGGTAAGCTGGTAACTGGTGATTGCTACCAACACTTGCTACAGTGCCAGAGTCACTGTTCATCCGCTACAGAATTGTGGCCACGTTGGGGTGGGATGTACTAGCAGCTGTAAGTCCCAGTCCTGTTGTTTAAGGCAACAGGGGTTCTGGCATGCCCCCAGTGAAATCAAGATTAACTTTATCCCATACAGCAGCTGGGCATGTAAGGAACTGTAATTTCTTTCAAAGTGTTTCTACATCTGTTAGAATTAGAAAGTTTCTGTTGCGCTCTGAGAGCGAAACGCTTCTTTTCCAAAGCCTTCAGCTGCTGTGGCCCCCTCAATTTCAAGAGTGACAGTGGTGCCACTGAAAGAACAATAGAAGAGATTACAAGATCTTGAAACTATCACAGAAGGAGAGGTGCAACATTTTGAAGTTTCTCCTGTGATCTCAGTCGCAACTTCATGCGATTGCATCCTCTACAGCCCAAAGGGCTGCCAAAATGCTGCTCATGCCTTCTAGACAGTGTGTGTATCTGATCAATCCATTTGATTTGTAGGTTAGGACTAAGCCTCGCAGTCAGACCCAATGATCTCATTGCTGCCAGCGTGAATGCAAAATACTTTGAGCGAAAACAAGGGGATTGATCTAAAAGGACACAGGTAATTTAGAGCAGAAGTTGGGCTTTTGTGTATTAATTAAAAAGTTCTCTGCAACCTATGGGACACATCAGCTCTCTTGCAAAGGTTGTCATCTCTGCGCAGCCAGCCATTTGTTTTGTTTGCTTCCAAGAGAAACTTGATTTTTGTGACGGGCTATGCCTTTTGCTACTATATCCTCTGGGAGAGAGGTCTGGTCAGATGATTAACATTATCTTCTCTCTTAAACATTATATTATTAAAATTGGGCAGGTTTTTTTTTTTTTTTTTAATAGCAACTGACTAATTAGCCCCACGTCTCATCACAGCTGTCAAAAATCTCTATTCATTGACAGTTTACTTTAAGTGGTTCAATTAGCATAACAAATGACTCACCAAAAGTTCTGTAGGCATCCTATTGATTAATGTCATTTATCTTGCAAACCAGCAGTAGATGCGTGAGTTGCCCCTAACAATTATTATATACATTTATATATGTATATAATAAGTGCCTCTCAGAGAAGCAATGCAATTTAGGAGTTACTTGCAGACATTTAATAGCAATAAAGGGCTTTCATCAGCAGCAATAAGATGGATGATTTCCCAGTTAACAACCAGGTAGAAGACAGGGCCATGTTTCCCTGCACATCACAGTGCATGCATCCAAGTGATAAAAAGAGCAGAAATGTCTATGAGCATGTGATCAGACTGAGGAGGATAGAGACGGATCAGGAGCCAGTCTTTTCAGTACATTGGTATATATCCTATGAGCAACATATTATATAATATTTTGTTCATGCTTTACGTGTTCTATGGGTAATGTACAGAAAAGAGAAGAGCTGGGTTCTTCACCTTCAGCTTCAAAGACTTGCCTTGGAATTTTTTGCTCCTAAAACTCTAACGTGATTTTGAAGGTCCAGTGTCCTTAGCCCCCATGGCCAGAACTGATAGCAGATCAAGGGGCACAGTACAGCAATAGGGAAGCTAATTTTCTATTTGAACAGAACCTTTAAGTAGTAACAGTGCAGCAGTACTGGGCAAGTGAGGGAGAGGAAGGGTTTTTTCCCTCAGCTCTGCCACTCACCTTTGGCACTAACTTTGGCCTTACTTAATCCCCTCTCTCCATTTTTTTCCATCCACTTTGATTTTATCCTTGCTGCTCATGAGGTCTATGAACTCCTTGTCACCAGGACAGTCCCTCACTGAATGTTCATGCAGTGCCTTACCCTACGTAAGGTCAGAGCCTCAGAAACCCCCATGATATAAAAATGCAACATTTCACCACAGAACAAATTCCAAGTATTCACCACTGGGGGGAAAATGGTCTCCCATCAGTTAGTGGCTCTGATCAGATGACAACGTTCTGAAATTTCTGCAGAAAGAGGTTTTCTGCCAATGAAATCAGAGATGTCCATATAGCACACTGAAAGGCATCAATATGGGTGCCTCTGTAATCATAGTGAAAAAGTATGTGTGTGTTTCAGTTGTTTCAAAGTACTTCTCCTAGAGGAAGAAGCTTTTATGACTGAACTCTTTAATAAGGGCTCTTCCCCCCAGTCTCAAGAGGGACAGTGCAAGCTTTAAAGAAAGTACAGCAAGTGCTCTCACTACTGAAGCCACTAGGAGTATATTTTATAAAGCAATATTAAAGAAATACTGAAAGCAGAATAATTTAATCAGATTCATGAAATCAAATACCCCCAAGGCAGCGATGAAGATGCAGCTCAACAGGTACTGGCATTTCATTCCATAGGAAGAGGAAAATTCATCAGCTCTATTTTTTTTATTTTCTTTTTTTTTACCCTCTTTTCTCTTTATAGAAGTAAAACTTGACGCTAAATAAAACTAGAGCCAAATAACCCTAGGACATGAGGATTAGTCCAAAGGCACCTTGGGCCTATATTCAGTTACACTCTATCTGTTCTTGTTTGGGAGCTGGAAACTATTCATTACTAGGGAGTTGGAGGGAATGTTGTCAAGTGCTTCTTTAAATGGCATTTTTTTTTCCCTGATCACAGGATCAGTAACTGGCAAAATATTTCATCTTTTCTTTCTCTATTTGCATTATATTGCCATAAATGCATTCTCTTCTGATAAAGGGCAGCACAGCAAACCTTTATCCCAACCTGAGGTCTCCTCATGAAGAGAAACGTTAACAGAAATATATGAAAATCATCCTGAAAAATTAGCACTGGAAGAGCCCTCTAAAACTTGAAATTTATGGTTCCCATGTGTCCTAATTTTCAAAAGTCTCCTGCAAGGAAAGAGATTATAGTTTTTGTTCTTTTATGCCGTTACTCATGCACTCAGCTGATGGCTGATGGCATTCTTAGAGTTGTTGCAGGAGCAGTGTTTCTGTAATTATATCAGTGTAGGCTATGAAAGTGAGGAGGAAACTGACTTTGATAGCAACTTGTAATATTAACTAGAAGATCTTGGGAAAAGCTCTTGGAAGAGACCAAGGTACAAATCCTCAGTATCTACTGTGGTGTCACCGAAATACCAGCTGAGCAACAACTTGGAGTGTACGTGTCCTTCAAACATCTCTGGAGAAGTCAGCCCATTCTCATTTGTCAGGTATGTAACTGCGTGATAAATTCAGCTCACTTAAATTTAACTAGCAAAACTCAGACACCAGGTTTGCTCCAGGCATGTCCACTTGCTGCATCATCAACAGGGAGTCAGGTGCCCCATGCAGTGAATCATTCTGTGCTGCAAGAGGCGGCATCCACTGGCTTACAAAGGTGCCTGTGTCTCCCTATTGACGATAGAGAGAGCTATGAATAGTAACCTCGACTGAGAACCTTCCCTCTTACTAGCACTAAAATTAGCTGAGAAGATTCCCATCTAGCTGTCTTCTCCAAAGTAACCCAGGAGAAAGTGAATAGCAGAGAAAATGATGCCTCCAGTTCACCAGGCAGACGTGCTGAGCAGGGGATCACCCTTCTCTTTTACATGGACATCAAACTGACTGCAGTGAGGGGATGGAGCTGAAACATCAAATCTGTGTGGCTGAGGTCTGGGTGAATGCAGTCCACAAGGACCGAGGTAATCTGGAGGAGCTGGGCAAGTACAGAAGAATGAAACGTTTAGGCAGTGCGTGATCCTGACAAGTGGCAACAATATCCCTGAGACAGATTTTTGAAGAGTATGGAGAGAAGAGCATTCAGTTTATGATGCATATTTAGCAGCTAAAATATAGCAGCAGTACTGTCCTGTCCTGCCTCATGGCTTCTTTCTCCAACAAGGCCATCATAAATTCTGCCTTGAGCAAAGCAGAACTGATTGGACTCAATTTATTCTTCTTTAAAACACACACACAAACACATTCACTAGGGAAGGATATAGAAGTTCCAGGAAAGAGCCGTAACTCAATTGCCATTACAGAACAGAAAGATAATTAAGTAAATGTTGGCAGGGGATAGCATTGAATAACTTCAGCAGAATGAGTTCTTCCTTGCTTTGCCCTTTGCAGAAAGTATACTGCATTCTCCAGAGACCCCACCCTAAATTGCTTTGGATAGCTTCCTTTTCCCTGAAGGAAATCAGAGAGAACAGAGCTGGAAGGGAACTCCAAAGGTCGGTTTCCCTCAGTACAAGGCAGGATCAACTCAAGTTGAGCTGATAAAGATGCATGTTTGCCCTGCTGAGCGGCAAGAGGTCAGTCTGTATCCTGTATAGGTATGCAGTTAACCCTTCCCATATTGCTACCTGGAATTTAGGAGGATCCAGGTAACATCTGAATCACTTTGATCTACAGTTTAGAGAAAAGAGAAGCATTTTAGAGAGAAATTAAAAATAAGTGAGACATAAGTAGACACCCTGAAATGTAACCGGCTTCTGTTCATGCCTGAGTGTCCAGAGTATAAGGGAGACATGAGCTGCAGTTACTAATTAGTTCCAAGGGCAGATAAATAGCAGCTCTGCTTTTTATTCATCCCATGTGGTGATCCACTGGGTTTGTAGACTTTGGCACATTTTATGTCTGAAATTTATCATGAGTTTATAGCCAGACAATAAGTTAACAAAAGGAGAAAAACAAAAAAATCCATCATTGTAAATCTTATAAGCCTGTACTTTTTAAACTAGAATATGAGAGAGAAAGAGCACATGTGATAAGAAAAGAAAGAAAACAGAACAGTAAAATGTTAAATTAGCATGTCTGAGTTCATTCTCATTGAGGCAGGTAGGTTTCAAGTCTTTAACGTCAGTGGGTTTTGGACAGTGCATTTCTTCTTTTTGAGTTCATTGAAAGAATTGTGTGCAAAATGCTATGTGTATAATACATAGGCAGCCACCTCTAAAATCTAATTATTTTAAATCAAAATCTTTGAAATATTTTATCTTA
Organism: Aleadryas rufinucha; assembly: GCA_013397815.1. Taxonomy (NCBI): domain Eukaryota; kingdom Metazoa; phylum Chordata; class Aves; order Passeriformes; genus Aleadryas; species Aleadryas rufinucha. Next base: position 397,200 of record VZTH01014308.1, on the reverse strand, counting down.
CTGTTTATCATGAAATGTTATTCAAGCTTCTTGGTAATGAATCTTTGTCTAAAGCATATTTGGCAATCTTTGCATAATCATGTCACTATATGTCATAGACTACACCTTCAAGAAACACCACATGATGTGTGAAATGAAGCAAAAATAGCAGATATCCTTAGAGTGACTTTGGTAAAACAGTGCTAATTTCTCAACCTTCAGAAAGATCAATGTAATCTCAAAGTTTCAAACACATCAACAAAAATATCTTTGAGGGGGAAACAGAGATGTGTAAGTGAGCTGTTTTCATTTAATAGGAAAGTTAGCACAGAGAAATTTTGGGCTGTCACCAAAACTGAAATGTATGGTAAGCTTGGGATGAGAAGAAATGTTTCATGATTGTACAATCACGGGCATTTCCAGCCTAACATGACACTTTTAGAGCTGCATTTTCTGTCTTAGGGTCTGTTACGACAGCACCTGTTTAAAAAATGATACTTCCAATGATGCTGTCCTGTGCTCGTATGCGAAAGAGATGATCAACAAGAAAAATGCTTCTGAATCAGAAAATATAAAAGCAGAAGTATCATGCCTATCCAGGGCACTGGATAAGACACAGACACAGTAAGAAGTGTGTGTATTTAGCATATGATTAATTTAATCTCTGTCAACTGGAATTTTAACAGTGTAGTATTTAGTTTAACCTAATAATTCAAATTCCTTCCATGATCAAATAAAGAGATGCACATATCTCCAAAGAGAGCTTTCTTTTGTTCTTAGTCATAGTTTCACAATATACAAGACAAACTTCATTCTGTGATGATCTTTTTCCTCCATTGTCTATAAAAATGTCTAGATGGCCAGATTAACCTTAGCACCTTACTTCCAGACAACTAAAGTTTGTGTGTGCTGAATGTAATCCAGTAAGAGCTCTTATTTTAGCCTGAAAAGGGTAAGATAACAATGTTTGAAGAGCAGCTGAAAAACCATATATGTTTTGTTTAAATACAATATTGGAGAAGAGAGATGACCTTAATATAATTTATGATTTATATTTTAGTGCTACCAGGAAGCTTAAGCTGCCTAAAGACTCCACAGTGTAAGCAGAGATGATGGATAGGAAAGGATGGAAAGGTACAGGAACTCTAGCACTGAGATTAAGTGACTACATGAAGGTCACAATAGATGAACACTTTTGTCACCTGAGTATTATGAAGGTACAGATAGGGACAGTACAACAACGGGCGGCTGGAGAGGGAATGGAGAGTGTCGGACACAGCCTTATGTTTCCCGAAGGATTTGAATTTAACCATGGCTTTCATTAGGCAAGACACCTAAATTAGTTGCATCAGGCTCCTTCTGGAATTAGCTCACAAAATAATGGCACTACTTGAGAATCAGTCAAGTTGCCAAGGGACTGAATTGCAACCTGAGGTAAACTTAATGCTGACCCCACTTAGAAATACAGAGTAAAGTTTGATGAGAAGAAAATCTCTATGAAGATAAGATGAATTGATAAACAAATGCTGCAATGAGAATCTCCATAATTTGAGAATCATCCTGTGGATGAACAGGGTTTGGGCAGAAAATGTTGCCAGAGCTTTGCTACTGATTTCAGCAGAACTTGTATTTTACCAGTATTGGAGAATCCCAGAGGAGGTGCTCTGGAGTTTACAGATAGGGTTGCCACAAGTTGTCTGATCTTTAGACAGGCGTCCAAAGGATAAATAGGACATCTACAGGTGGTCTAGGTTTAAAATAATCCTCCAGGAGAATCTAGCAGATGATATCTGTATCTGAGGCTCATCTGTCGTAATTTCTTAGTAAAGAAGAAATGAGGGACAAGATCTGCCAAAAATACATAAGATGGATCAGCCAAATTGTTTCTAAATGGTACCTTAGTCAGAAATCTCCACAGGGGGCCAGCAGGCAGCTGCACTGCACTATGGAGTAAATGTTACTGTTTTGGAAAAGAGTCAGTGGTAAGTGATTTGCATTAAACACTTTTTTTTTTTTTTCTTTTGTTGTTGTTGTTGTTGTTGGTTTCGTTGCTATTTTTGGCTAACACAGAAATGCATCAGCATGTGAAATTTACAGAGCAAGTGCCCAGTTGCTGATTTCCAGTACAATTTTTGTCTCCATGCTTAGAGATTTTGCTCCCAAAAGGCAGGGAGGAGGGGGAGACTAGCAGGGCGATAGGGAATCCAAAAAAACCAATCAAACAGAGAGACTATCCAGAACCACAAATGGTTTCCATTTTCCAACATTTTGTTTCTAACTCCAGAATACACAGAAATCTGTGAATTCAGAGCGCCTGCGGTTTTCTTGCCTTGGAAAAGAGAACGGGAGATGGAACAAAACCTATGTTGAAAGGCACTGAACTCATGAATATGAACAGGGGGCTGGAAGAAAATGAAGCCCAGGGATCCATGGATCTCGTCATGGTCTAGAGATGCTTTCAGCATATGTCTAGCATGCAGCAGGGTCTGGCAATTTTCCTGGTATTTAGGCTGCTTTTGGGACTGCTGCTCTCCTGCACATGTTTGTCCTGGAGGATGGTTTTCACTGATATGGTGTGATGAAATTCCTATCAAAACACTTGCAGGTGTATGTAGGGATGGCTCTGGCCAGAAACCTGGTCGCTTGCTCAGAGAAGAGCATTGCTAAGGGCAGTGTTGCCCCTCAGCCTGCCTGCTCTCATCTAGGGACAGTTTGGGTGCGCTGGAAAAATGTTACACTAATTCTGCATCCATTGCTCTGTGAGGACTGCAAAGGTAAAGAGGAAGATCAGTTTTTTCAAGGATCTGCCCTCAGTTCCATTCCTTCCCTCCTGTGATAGAAACAGCCCGGCCAAGACTCTAATCCTTGGAGTGGAAAACACTTGGGTTGTTCCAAGTGTTGTCTCTACAGATGATTTTCACATACCCAGACACACATGGATTTATGTGTAGGTGCAGCCACAAAAACATGTGTAATGATTGCCACAGGGATAATTGTACAGGTAGTTATCTACATAAGCATGCATCACACACATGGATGCATATGAACGGATTAGAAAAACAAGCAAATACAACAGAAGATTCAAAAAATTAAGGCCAGAAAAGACCACAGAAATGATCCAGGAGTTTTTCTGCCTTACATTAGCCAGTCATTATTATCTAAAACAACCTCTGCTAGGCTGCACAAGATGCTGAAATCATACAGTATGATGAGAAAAGAAACAAGAACAAACCATGAAATATTTAATATCCTCTGGTGGCACTGATGCAGTCTTTATGCACAGGACACTGCATTAACACTGTTCACTATGCCTCCTAACTCAAGTAGCTAAAACTAGACAATGGGAGAAAAAAGATGAACAGTTTTTACACCCTTTTGTACTGAAAAAGCCCCAGCTGAACCAAGGTTTGGCACTCTCCTTGAAGAAATGCGTGGATTGATCAGTGTATTCAGAGGACGGTGAGTTAGAGGCTGAGAAAACACTGTCCACGAGAAGCAGTTGAAAGAATTGTGCCTGCTTAGAGTGCAGCAGAAAAAAATGAGTAAAGGTATGAAAACAGAATCAAAGCACTTCACTCATAAAAAACTTTAGCTCAGTTATGAGAAAGTTTCAGTTAAAGCATCAGATGATTTTGGCCAGGAAAGGTTACATGTCTTAGGGCAAGATAGCTCCTCTCTTCCTGAGATGTCACTTTCTCTCTGCTGTTTGTGGAAAAAGTTTAGTCAACACTCTTAATTTTTGTGTGCGATGATGAGGATGTTTTACAAGTATGGCAGCACTGCCCAAAATGCAGGTGTTTAATGAATCAGTGCCATCACTGTCAGGCTACTTTCTTTTTGGTGCCTTTTCCCTGAGTGTGTGCCACTTGCCACTGTCAGACATTTTGTTAGTCTGTGAATCTCTAGTTTGACTCAACAGGATTCTGCACTTGTTCTTACATAAAAAACCCTACCAGATTACCACTGAACTCACTTTGGACTGATGCGTGCAGCATGATCATGGAATTGTATTCTATTTGCCATCCCTTGCCCCACAGACAGGGTATAAGGATAGAATTCACATCCAAGAATCAAGAGTCCCATTTTAAATATCCTGAAAATTCCAAGGATTCCTGCACTCTTTTACCAAATTCATGAAATTTTGACCTCTTGAATAAGATGATGGTTGCCAAGTTTTACATGGATTCATTTCTTGCCTTTTAAAATGTTCCTACAATCATCCATAGGTTTTGATGCCTTACAGAGGAAATGCTGCTGGAAGGATTTGGTTGCCTTTTCGTTTGGTTCGTTTGCATTTGTTTAGTTTTTCTTTTTTTCTATAAAAGTTCCAAAACCCAATCTCTCCTCAACAATTTTTTTTTTTGTTACTTCTATTTCCTTGCTATAGGAGAAACACATTTACAAGTCACTAAAACCGATTAAAACTCCAGCAATGTGCAAGCTTCCTTGAGCTGCCTGAAACACACTGCTTGTGTGCACGAAAGGGATGCATGAACAGCGATTACCAGATCTGATGTTCAAGCAGACCTTTTTTTTCTGGGCCTACTGGTCCTGGGTGAGGGTAGTTTGTTTGTAATTCCACTTGAGGCAGGCTCAGAAGAGTATGGCATTCACTGTAGCAGAAGAATCAACTTAAAATTCGAACACCTTAGCTTCAGCTGACTAAAAACTCTTTCTCCCTGAGCACTCTCTTGACCATCCTGCCACATCTCAAGGGTGTGTACCTCAAAGGCTGGCAGGAGCTCACGGACACTCAGAGCAGGTTTGGTAAATGAGATCCAGTGCTCAGACTGCAGGTGAGCTAATTCAGTGCCATTAGCTGCAGCCAGGACTTCATCTCCTCATTAGGAAAGAGATAAATTATGCAAAGTGTACTCTCAGCACAAGCAGCAAGAGCCGGCAAAGCCACAGAAAGAGAGGTGGAAGGAAAAATAGTCTGCAAAGCAGGGCAGAGCAAATGCAACACTGGCCAGGAAAGGGTGGGAGGGAACCCTCATCTGGGGTCAGCCCCTGGATGGAAGCAAAAGGCTTCTTTGACCTCCTGCCAGCTGCAGTGACCATCAAGCTGGAGCAAGGCCTCTCCCTTCTGTCCTTGCCCATGCTCCAAAGGTCCCTTGCAGTTACCCCTATTGTACTTTAATCTTTCATAAGAAATCGATTTACATAAAACTGCAGAGCCCAAGAAGGAGAATATTTATCTCTTATACCCCAAGCAGACCCTCCACAAGGGATTGTTTTCCCTGACAACACTTCGCAAAGCCTGATTTTTTTTCCTGATGGCTGTTGCCTGGAAGCATGGCATCAATGAAAGCTCTTCTTTGGTATTGTGCTTATTTTATTTCCAAAAAAAACACAGCAGGGAAGAAAGTGACTGTGTGAAATATCCTAAAACCACCTGAGCATGATAAAATATCCCAGGTATGGGCAGGAAAAAATAGTTGACATTAGCTTAGATATCAGACCCCTCTCAATCCTGGTCCTTGCAGGACTGTCGACCAGTGACCAACCATTCTGGCACCCTTCTGTGTGAGGGAAATCCTGCCAGGAGATGGGCTGGACTCACATTAATTTTCTCCTGGCCAGCAAAGACTGACCAGATTGCAAAGACTGTGAACTCACGACCTTGATTTTTTTTCCCCTCCAACAGCTTCCTGGAACGTTTGGTTTCTCACCCTCCTCCCTGCCTCCTCCTTCTCTTTGCCCAGGAGCCATCATGGGGGCAGATACAGCCCTGACAATGCACCCTGGGTGTGAACCAGCCCCATGGGGTACAGAAGGAGCAGCGGATGCCAGCGAGGCTGGAGTCCCTCTATCACCCCCTCAGCACAGGCAGGGCTGGGCTGGAAGGACAGCACAACAAAGACGGACTACATTTAGCTGGATACTTTCCCTCAATCACTGCATTAGCTTTTCCTGATCCTATAGTTAAAAACAGCTATTTATTCTGTCACTACATGCTGGCAAAGATATATTGCACCAAGTCAGCGCCTACAATTATTATAGTACAGAAAACCTTTGCTGTAGCACGTTTAGTGCTGCTATTTATCAGGCACAGCTATTACATCCTGGCTCCCAACAAGGCTATACAATTCTGGCACCCAGGAAGACAGCAGGTGCTCTGAATTAAACCAGGGCCCAAAGACATTCCCTTCACCTTCCTCTGGCTTTCCTTAACAGCCTGGCAAGGGCTGGGGGCTATCAGGAAGGAAAAGGGTTGCAAGAAAGCACTCTGCTTATCTGACACTACATCTTAGTGTCACAAAATACCATGTGTAGGGGGGAAAACACTGCTGTTTTGTGAGGGAGGTGACAGGATCTCTAGAAATTAAAAGAAATTAGAATCCAAGTAGGTCATATAGTTCTTCAAGGTGCCAAAACCACAGTATTTAATTGCAACAGATATCTCTTTGTGAAATGCTTATCCGATACTGACTGATAACCAAGAATGTTGCACATCATGGTCCACCTGCCTATCCAGCCATCAGAAAGTGCACTGATACCACTGCTTCTGTTACCTCTAGTGCTCCATTCATATACAGTCTTAGGGCTCTGGATATATTTTTCATATCTTTGCTGTATCATCAAAACCTTGTTCTATTATTACCAGCAAAACTATCTTGCCAAGGGTCTGCACTTAAGATTAATTTGAAATCATGTCTTCCAACAGAATGGTTTTTAAAAAGATGTTTCTTATACAATCCTCTCCAATTTTCTAACTTGTTGTTAGAAAACTGAAAATTTGACTCACAAAGTACACAGATTTATTGTAATGATTAAAAAAAAAAAGAGGGAAGGAAGTGCTAGAGAATAACTGACTGATCAGCAAAAAAGGAATTTTTTTGGATAACTTCCTGAAAGCCTGTTATTCCAGAGTTCTCTCTCTCTCCCACTGTCACTAATTTTCAAAAGAAATTCAAGCCTGAATCTAAGAGACTTCCCTGATGACTTCTCTTGGAAAAAAAAAAAAAAAGAGCTTTTTTTTTTTCTAAAACCATGATTTTTCAATAGAGAAACGTTGTCTAAATTACTTTGATCAGTCCTTTCCAACATCTTTGCAGCCCAGAGCTGCCAGCAGCTACATCGAGTACTGTGGGTGTGTCTCGGCGGAGCTGTGGAGAGCACCGTCACTGGCTATCGTGCGCACTCAAAGTGCCAAAAGGCACTCGGTGTCTGTCAAGGATAAATGTTTGTAGGGGCAGAACCAAAGCTGGAGAACTCCTAAGTTCCATAAGAGGGCCCAAAGGCAGAGAAGACTACAGAGGAATAGCTGAATAGGGATCAACACTCAGCCAAGACTGAGTAATAATGCAGAATATTTTGGGTCACTGCTGTCAAGGATATTTTACTTAAGAGGTTTTTGGGGTACTTTGAGATGCACAGATTTAGCTTTATTCCCATCAGCTCCCAGCCAAAGGCATCTTTTTGAATCTGCTTTTGAAAGTCTTAAGCTCCCAGGCCTCCTGTTGGCAGGAAGAACATTGTCATCATGTTATGGAGCTGCCACTGACCACAGCTGCCTGATTACTTTGCCTTTGCAACGTGGGTAGAGGTGCTTCATGGCATTTGGTGTGATTTATTTGTTTGAGTTTAATGTTCCAAGAAAACAGGCTCATTTTTTCAGAAGAAATAAGCACAACAATCAGATTGTGTGAGAGACAATCAAACAGAAAAGGAAATTAAAATATTCTCAGTAATAATAGTAATATTAATCACTAATGCAAAAGGAACATTTTGCTTCTGGCCATTGTTGCTGATGTACAGGACATCCACACTGAGTGGATCTATTGACCTGGTGTTCCTGCTTACTGTGCAAGTGGTCCTAATGTTAGGAGGACTATATTTAAGAGACAGCAGCCCTTAAGAGGCATCTGCTGATGGAGCTGCAGACACCACCAAAGATTCATGCTACTAACTAGGAGAGGGACTCAGACAGTGGAAATAATTTGCTTAAAAGCATGTTGATTTGGACATCACTAATCTCAGCATTGATCTTTGCCGGCATTAACTTTGCTGTTAATGCAAATAACTGAAAAGGATGCCATTAATTGTATTGATATAATGGAAGGCATTGCCCTTGACTTCAAGGCCCCCCTCTTTGATTTAGTGCTTGCCAACGACTCAACATTTTTGTCTCCTCTCCCCTTTTCTGCTTTGTCCAAAATGATGTTTCATTCCTTTTTATGTCCCTGTTATGCTTGGAACATCCTGTCTCCACGTTCCGCTCCTTCAAATGCTCCTTTCTTCCTGAAGGTCCTGCATTCACCTTCCCTCCTTTCCCCAAGTGCAGTCTCACAACTATAAAAGGAAGAAAGCAAGAGTCTATCTATCTATCTATCTATCTATCTATCTATCTATCTATCTATCTATCTATCTCTATCTATATCTGTCTATCTATATATACATATCTCCAGAGCACAACAGCAACAATACACATGAAGAATTCAGGCTGTACTGCCAGCATGGCAAATTCCCTCTGTGATTTCCCGGACCAAGAGGATTGTGAGTTCCAGGAGTAAAGGCTTAATGAGGAAAAGGCGACAAATGTGACTTATCCATAGGGCTTTAGTGAGGGTGTTAAATGAAAACAATGCTTTTTCTGACTGTCCATCTTACAAACTGAATATTGATAAAATGTGAAGTCATTGGAAGAGTGAAAAAAAAAGAGTTGAGGCCTTGAAACTTTTTTCAGAAATAGATTTAGGAATGCTATATATGTAGCTTCTACAAAGGAAAGTTAGGAAATTTTTTTTGCCCTTTATTATTATCTATCAGAAAAAAAAATCCCTGATGGCATAGGGCATTTTAGTTTAGGAAGGAAAGACATCACAGAATATCACATTAGACAAACTAAGTCTAAAATTACAGCATGGTTTATTTTGATTGAGTCAACTCTCTGAGTCTTAAAATCTTTAAATCAACTTTAATTTTCTACAAGGCATGTTCAAGATATGAAGAAAAAAAAAATTATACATTTGGGAGAAAAGTCTTGTTTTCCCAACAGAAGTGTTAATTTAGACCAGAAACTAAACAAATACATATGAGAATCTCTTTCTCTGACCCAAAGACTTAACAGTGTCAAAAGGGAAGACACAGGAAGAGAAATACTATTGCAGATCTATCATGGGCAACCACAATTTTCATTGAATAATAGAACAAGCATCAATTAACTTTGCATTTTTCTCAGCCATTATTAATTGTTTGATTTCCCGAGGGCGCTATCATGGTAGAAACTGGTATTGAGTGGATCTGAAGAAGTAAGGGTATGGAGAAGATGTCATATGTGTAAGTGGCTTCCTGGATCAGGAGGCCTTCAGGCTGTCTTTTTCAACCAATCACCACAGCTTCGTTTAAAACAGGGTTGCTGACTGTTTGAAATGCTGTCAACTTTGAGATAATCAGAGGCATCGCCTCTGGAAACTAGCACATTGTGGGACTGTAAAAGGAAGCCCCTGCAGGGGAAAGTAGGAATAGTGTACGTAGCAGCATTAAATTGGCATCTATTTGTCAAAAACATCCTTTGCCACCTCATTTCTCCAGCAAAAATATTCCAGTGCAAAAAAAACCCCACACACTCATCCTCCAGTTCCTCAATTAACATCTGAATTGTAACAACAACTTAGCAGTCAAGGAATCTTTGAAGAGATGAGAAATCAAATGATGTTTTCCAAGCTGAACATGAAAACACTGTGATGATAGTGGGATTATTTTGGAAATACATGGCCAATAGAAACCTTGGAGGGACTTGATCCATTCCAAATCCAAATCCCTTTTGGTCCCTTAATCCATAAAGCTTACTAGAGAAGTATGCCAGTGCTAAAGAGTTGTGTTTAAGATTTGCAGCTAGATTTTCATGAACAGTTGTCTGTCATCATACATCTGTAAATGCATGTTCAATAATTACTTTACACTTGCAAAGGGTTTTTCTCTGCAAATCAGTTGTAAAAATGTGAATTTTGAATAGCAGTTCTGTAAATGGACGTATTTATTAGCTCTGTCTTACAGATTGGAAAACTAAGGGGTAGAGGGTCAATTGAGCCTAATTTTAAAAAAATCTAAATTATTTTAATCAAAAGAACACATAAAGATGCAGACATGAACCAAAACCTGCTTATAATCAGGACCAAAAAGAAAACAAAGAAAAGAGAATTGTTGTCTCAAGTATCTTTCACCCTAAGCACAAGACAATAATAGTGTGGACAGGTGGATTATCACAAAAAATAAAGTGAATAAAGATTGCTTTGTTCTTTCCCTTTCTTTTGGCTATATGATCTCCATACGGGTCTTAATATCTCCTGATTTAGTGAAAGGGACAGGAATTTCCTGGTAAACTGAGGAAATGGGTTCATGCCCTCAATTTAGCCTTGGTTTACTTCTGTGTGGCTCATGTCACAGGTCCCGTTTACCCCAAATTGTCATTCTTTAGTGTAGGCTATGGGGAATGTAGTCTGGGATGCTCCTGCCCAGCAAAGCAGCAGGATATTTGCAGCATCTGCCTTTTCATTATTACATAGAATATAACATGGTCTGTCTGTCCTTTAAACTAAGAAGCAAGCCAAGCCCCTCAGAAGGGCCAAATTTCATGCTGCTTCACTCCACCTCCACTTCAGCTCACTTCATGCTGCTTTAGTTCCACTTCAAAATCCAAGACCTAACTGGGGACCCCAAATACGCCACAGATCAGTCAAATTTCAGCGGTTGCACAGCTCCTGAGGAGGAGGAACAGATGGACAGGAACACAAAGAGGCTGATTGCATAAATTCTGTTTCTTAAGAAACTAGACTAAAATTAGGTGTTTAAAAATCCAGATCGAGGGTTAATTTTGTTTGGAAGTAGGTGCCTGAATACTAACACATATGGTTAGGACAGTAGCTGTTTCTGTTGGTGTTGTCAAAACCACATTCTGATATATCAGATTCAGTTCTGGTATGCCATTAAGGACTGTTACGTCATGAGATAAGCTTTATGGCCCTTTCCACTTCAGCCATACAACCTGCTAACAGCAACTTCTGGTTTCAGTCAATTACTTTATAATTATGTTTTAAAATGTCATGTCTGATTTGAGCCAAATACTTGGCTTCCAGCCTTCCCAAGAAAAAAGAAAGACAGTGATATGAAATTGCAATTTTAAAAGCAGAACCTGTGCCGTCTATAGATGTACTCACAATCCAGGGCTATATTTCTATACATAACTTGGGGCATGGTTCTGCAACAGATATCCTTCCACTGCAGAATGCTCAGAAATGTCTCAATTTAAATGTTTGACAAATGATCAATTGGCAAAATAATAAGCATCAAAACAAACAAAAAAATATTGAACCCTCAAAAATCCACACCTCTAATCCCCTCAGTCTTAAGTAGGAATGCTCCCAGAAATTGATTTAATTTAAAGTTCATCCTAACAAGTATTTTTTTTTGTAGGGATGAGAAGGACAGTAACCCCTAGGAGAACAGTGGTGAGGACAGGAGATGCTAACACAGATTAGTAATATATGTTGGTTATGTACATAACCTCTTTCTGAAAGTCCAGAAAACAGTTATCTCTTCTGACATATATTCCAGCTCTCAAAATGCCAGAGATACTCCTTCTTGATTTCCTTTTCTCACCTATCCAGATGAAAGGTTTTGCCCTGAGATGAATTTGCACAGAATTATGGAGAAGGTGAGCTTCTCTAGCACTATCCTGGAACATACACATCGTGCTACAGAGTCAGAAGCTGCTGCAAATCCTGATGCAGCTGCACCTTACAGGGCTCCCACAAATCTTCCTCCCATCAATTCCCCCAACATTCCCCACTACATGTCCCACTATGAATCACGTTTCACATCAGGAAAAGAAACTGAAATTCCCTGGCATTACCTAGATGTGCTGCTTTAAGGACTGGAGTCGTAGCTCTGAAAATACCCTTCCTTTCACAAGGCCAAAGCTCTCCTTGCTGGATAATCCATTAGAACTGCCATTAACTGTGCATTCATGGCACTCACACGCAGCTCAAATCTCCACTGTGGCTTTGAAAAATCTACCCCCAGTGTTATTCTGATGCGGCTGTTTGTCTCCTTGTGAACTTATAATGATAATAATGATAATAATGATAGTAATAATGACTGACACTTATATAGTACCTTTCATCCAGAAGGATCCCAAAGTGCTTTGCAAACTGATTTGCAAACAACTGCACACCCATATTAAACACCCCATCCCTATGTTAATGAAATGTTAATGTTGCAAATGTGAAGTGGCAAAAAGATGGGAAGTGCAAAGATTATAGCTGCAGGAACAACATCCATACACGGTGTGCCTTGCCTATGACGGTCTGTCATTTACAACATCACCTGGAAAATGCTGTACAGCAAATAATGCTTCCCAAACTGAAGGAAAGGTGATCAAAACCTTGTGCATCTGGCCATGAAGGTAATTGGCTGGAAATTTTGCTCAGTCCCCTTCCTCAGGTGCTGATATGGAATGTTGAGTTCTCTAATTTTCTATTTTTATTTGCTGCAATTGAGAGGGCAACATTAGATGTAGATACCCAACAGTTAGAAGTAATATGGCTAATGATGCTGCAATTGGACAAGGGAGGGAATGGAAAGAATCCTGCTGACTTCAGTGAATGCTGCATCAAACATTTGTTGAATTATCTGAACAGTAGCAAAATTCTACTCTCTACATTTTTTTTCTACTTATTACTGGTGTTGTGGGTTGCTTTGTGTCTTTGCAAAGGGGGAAAAACATTCTTTTCTTTATCGCACCTTTTTTCGTCAGAACTCTGGGTAATGTCTTTTGGAACCAGATCTCACATGACAAGTTTCAGCTGGAAGGCGTTTTGCATCCATTTGGGCTGTGTTCCTCTGTTGATAGAATAGATCAGCCCAATGTTAATGGTGCAAACGGTGCTGTTTTCAATGCACAATTAACCAAGTCAACACCGTGATGAATAAAAATTAAAGCTGGCATCAGGGAAGACCCCACAGAAGTTTAAATCATTTGTTCACGTGCTTATGACTCCGAAAATATTCTTATCTTTCAACAGACACTTTTTGTCCCCCATGTAAGGTCAAATTACCTACATCAAAAGACTGAAATATAAGAGCTTGAAGGACACGAATCTCTGTTTGAGAGTGAATGGATTAACAAAATCAACAGCCCTAACCTTTTTGACTCCAACCACCTGTGAGCTGCTTTTTTGGACCATCTGGACAGAAAGGATTTTTTTTTTATTTTTCTTTTTTTCCTCTATTGGAGCATGACCTACTTAAGAGGGTGAAAGTGCGCACCAAAGCACAATAGAAACTGACTGTATGCACAGGGCAAACACCCACCAACTCATTGATACAGCTTGTTAAAAACAAATATTAAAATGGAGTCATGTGTCAGGGCAGTCATTTCTCACATACTGGAATGCAGGTTCTGACCATGGAGATAATTTAGTGGTTCTGGCAGGAGTTTGGCAGTAGTCTGGACTTGTCTGTCTGAGCTTCTGGCATAACTTTTATTGCAGGATAAATCTCTCAGCAGAGTGGGGAAATATAAGTACAATTTTATCTATCAAGTTCCTTAAGGCTTTTCTTTCTCTGTTTTGAGAGGATATTTCCTGCCAGCTCTGTTTATCTTCACACTGAGATGGCACCCAGAGAAAAAAAAAGAAAAAAAAAAAAGCACCAGCAATATACAGAATATAAATGATTTACTTTGAGAAGAACTTCAACCTGTGTTTGCCTCAACATCCATATCAGCCCAGAAGGGTTAAAATTCCTTCCCCTGTAACTGTTGCTGTCAAGGCAGGTGGCAGACTGGCTTCCCAAATATATTAAAGTTACCCTGGGGGTGAATTGAGCTTATCATTTTTGTACCATGAAGGCTTTCACCCCTCCTCAAGTGAGACTGTGTAGTGGCTGGCTTTGCTCAGCTCTGGGAGAACAGTAGTTAATAGTATCATTTTGGAATTTCTTATTAACAGGCCAGCAAAACTGCAAGGTTGACAGCACTATTAAATATGACAAAGTCTTCTTCAAAACACTGACTGTTTGACTGGTGGGAGAAAAAAAAAAAAAATCATGGCATGATTTATGTCCAGGTGCACCAGTCACAGACAATCCTCTACATCTTGTGTCCACGGAATGATTGCTCGTCTATAGTCAGCAGTGTCCTCACACAGCTCATCACAGGTGGCTCATCTTGACTTCTGAAACTTGTTTGTGTGTCACCCTGCACCTTTCCTGGGCACACCAACCCCTTACGGCCCCCAGCTCCCACGAGGGTTTTCTCTGAAATCAAAGTGTTTATAACTGATCCTTACACTGGACAGCTGTTTGCACGGGGTGAAAATGTCGTACCTGCAGCAGATGACATCACTGTTTGGGGTGAGGATTTCATAGCTGGATTGATGAGGTGGGAGGCTATCTCAAACCAGAAGGTCACTTTCAATTGGAATTGAAGAGCTTATTAAAAAAGATTGTATGTATATACCTGGGAGGTTTTGAGACACACAAGAAAAATGCATTAGGATTAGATTAGATGAGATTAGATTAAAAAAGCACAGACATAGAGGACCAGATCAACAGTCAGTCTTAGTTCAATAGCCTGTCTCAGACAGTGGTCAATACCATCTGCTTCTCTGCAACAGGCATGGCACCCTTCAGTGGGCAGCTATGGGGATAACATACTCATAAGGACAATGTCTTCCTAAACCCCATTAATTAGGAGTTGGTTTAGGCACTGAAGCAAGAAAGCTTTTATCCACTCTGAAGCTCTGGGATTTTTTTTTTTAATCCTCACAATACTAAATCTGGATGTTCTTGCTACCAATATAAGTCTAATCCCATTCTCCCCCTTCCCCTCCTCCTCCTAAACTGTCAAAATTTTGGTCTCAAATAGTAATTTGTTTGTTTTCTTTTTCTTTCTTTTTTTTTTTTTACTGAATTGAAGATTTTGCTTGGACAGGACTGAGAAACTTGTCTAACAGCTCACAGCAGCTCTCCCCATCTTAGAACAAACAAGGAAGAATTACTTCAGAAGAAATACTGAAATCAGAGATGACCAATTTTTTGTTATCTGGCCGTGATCAATGAAATTGCCTGAAAAATGCCCTTCCATGTATTTTCACTTTTCACACTTAGCACCCATTTCCTTTATGAAACAAGTCTCGTAACTAAACCAGCTTGGAAGGGATCCAGGGGACATGTTTAGCATTCTGTATTTCAGACATCTTAAGTGCATGATTCTTGGCTGGTCCACTGTCTTTACACCCCATTTGAATAATACAAGGTTTTATTGAGAGGAAGAAGAGGTGTTATCCAAGAGAAAAAGGAGATACATCAGCTCTGACTCATTCGAAATGCCACTCCACTGTCTCATTTTACTGGACGAGTTGCGTAAGGTCAAGAACACAACAACAGGACTCAGAGGGAGGGAATATTTGTAGTATTTCTCCACATGAAGCTTCAAAAAGTTTAAAAACACAACGAAATACTTTTTAGGCAATATCTCACAATTGCCAGACAGTTGAGGTTTGGTTATTTTGGCTAATGTTTCCTGTTTGCATTTCATGGAACTTTGAAGTGCTTGTGGAGGTTTCAGTATTGGTCCGGGGATCCCTGAAGAAATAGTGTGAGGTACTCTTCTTTGAGGCAATACTTTTTTGGTTGGTTCACTTTTTTCTAGCAGTATGTCCTTTATCTTATGCAACTTTTAATTTGATCACCTGTAAAACCTTACCAACAACAATTTGCTTCCTGGGGAAAACAGGGTTTTTTTTTTTTTTCCTTGCAGAGTTTTTACACAAGAGCCCAAATATTGTGGTAAATTTGTTCCAATGAACTAAAGGGTAGTTGCCAGAGGTCTCCTTTTTCCTCTCTGAGTAGTGATCCCCAGGTGGACTTCATGTCTGGCAGCGAATTGCCCCTTTTAAAGCAGAGGAGACAAGCAATGCAACTTAAAGACAGCGTTAAGCCTACAGAGATAAATAAGAATATGTGTCATTCCAACTTCCACCTGGTTTTGCTCTGACATTCTTTAATAAAAAATTAGAGCTTTCAAATAAAATACTTTATTTAAAAAATGTACTTGTACAGGAAATGTTTGGGTTTTTTTTCTTTTCTAGTGGAAGGGGAACATATTTTGAGCAGATGCACTTTTGGTATTTGCCTGCTGAGCTCCAGCTTTGGAAGGCAAGACTTCCCATCCTGCCACTTAATCATGAGGAGGTAGACAGGATTTAACTGTTCAGATCCAGAGTGGTATAGAGGTCCTGGGAGATACCTGAAAATCTATACCCAGAAAGCATCTGAAGAATATGTCTCTGCTTATCTATGGTTGCATGTATATGTGGGGTTTTGTTTTATTTTATAACAAGATATATTGGCTAACTGGGAGCATTTTATTAAAGAGAAAAGTCTGGGTAAAGCGAGCAAACTATTCACTGCCAAAATTTACCCAGAAGTACCTGTATAATTGAATTTGGCCAGCACTAGCAAGATATTTGATTTTCTATAATTGGATTGGCTAATGGGGGGAAGAGGGTGGGGAGAGAGAGGAACTGGAAAGTTATCTATCTCCCTTGACAAAATGATCCAGTGAGTTGGGAAATTTCTCTGCCCTCAGGGAAAGAAGGGCCAGATAAAAACAAGAAAACAAAGCAAGTGATAGACTGAAGCAAGAGGTAGGGCTGGAAAACAGGGGTTAGTCCACAGCTCTGCTGCAGACTCCTGAGATGCTTGTGGGCAAGTCATTTAATCTTCCCGTGCTTAAATTCCCCACTCTGTGCCTGTCTTGTTTCATATTTTGAGTTCTTTGGGTTGCAAGTGCCTCGTGTGCTACATCACATAGCAAAAACTCTCGCTGAATAACCAAAAGCCAGCAGGTGAAGGGGGATGTAAAAAAGAGTTTTTGAAGGGCTATCATGTCTCCAGCATACATCTGTTTCTACCACATTATTGCAAACACATTGGATTAGAGGACTTAGGCAATTTATTTTGGGCATTCAGCAATCCTGGACATACCTGGAGCGTACAGTTCTGTTCTGTGTGTGTCTTTGACATGAAGTGTCCTGAGGTTTCCCTTCAGCTCATTTCCTATGGTGATGGATGCCATGCTCCTATCACAGGAGAGCCACAGATACTAAATGTTTTCAAGGAATAAGACCAGCTCTATTGGATCATACAGTAAGTCCATCCAGCTAAAGGTCCTCTCATCAGAGCTGGAGCATAGGGCAGAAGTAGGTAAGAAAGATTATATTTACCCTGAATAATCTCCTAAACTCCAAACATTTTCAGTTCAGAGGGTTCTTGAGATGCAGCACATGAACAGTCAGCAGCCTTCACTGCATTCCCACACTTATCCTGCACACTGGACCCATGATAAACAGGGATCACCTTATCATATAGCCATGTGACTGCCAAAAAATATGACTTTTAATAACATGGAGCCCAAACTTGTCACCAAAGCAAGATCAGATGAGATGGGACCAAGAATTCAACCAAGAGGATGAAGATAGAGACCGACATCTTACCTAAACCCTCCCCACCTGTGTATACAAGTAATACTTTTATACTGGCATTATGAATAGGTTAAGTTTGGCTATATTGTGACACTTTTGGATAACAATATCTAGAAATACTCTATTGCCATCCTTATTCTTCATTAAAAATGCAACATTTTCATTTTAAGGGACTTTAAAGTGTCTAATCAATCTTCTTTAACACATGAGAGAGATTTAAAGCCAAGACAGAATAAAATCTTTGGTTCTTGGACACAACTGTAGATTGAAATGATTGCTAGAGTCCTATTTAGTAAGTAGAGCTAGGTTTTCTAAAAAAAAATGAAGTTAATGTGATCAAGTTGTGTGTGTGTTAGCCTATGACTCTTTCCTGATTACATTATTGCATGATTCAGCTGAACAGAATAAATTCTATTTGTTTTGCAGATAGATGAGCTATTACACTGAGGATTGTAAAACTTTTTGAAATTAAAATAGATAGAGGAGGAAGAAAGAAGAAGAACACATACCTAAATCTTTCTTTAAGATTTAATGACAGTCTACTTCTAAGAACAACCTGTTGGGAGGGCTGGTTTTATAGCCTTACAAAGCTGCATCCTGGGTTACCCTTTGTGTACCAAGCCTTGCCTACCTGCACTTTGTAGGAAATTGTACCCTCCAGTATCAATATACATGAAGTCAACTTCCTTAATCAGTTTAAAAGCCTTTTGAAAATGTCTTTTGTGGGTGTCTCATTAGCTGAATCTTTTATTTATGGGCTTGTACTGGGATGGTCATTTGAATTTTTGTTTTGAGTCCATATTTTATTATGCATTTTATTTGTTTTTCATTGAAAGCTTTCTGAAGCACTAAGAAAGATCCTGTGCAAGTGATTGAATAAAAGCAAACTCATTTCAAAAGCCCTCCCTGATTTTTCATCCTCTTCCCACTGCAGATATGAGCACACCCAGATTTCTGCCCTCTATTTCACAGCACACACCACTACTTTATTTTCATCTTCTTTGAAAACCTAGCAATTTCTGTTATTTCTAAGAACAACCAGCCATCACAATGCTAATAGATGTGATAGGAACTGTAGTATGTTTATTTATTTTTCATTAATCCTGAAGAAACACAGGAGCCTCCTTATTTTCTTGAAAGTTTAGGATTGTTTTTCCCATCAGGTTTCTCTCTGCGAAAGAAACTTCATAAAAATAAAGAAAACATAACTTAAAGATTTTTTAGAAACTTTCCAGTTTCAGAGAAGATAATGTTAAGATCGTGCTTTCTCCCATTTTTGAAAAGGAATCCTTAATAAAATTACCAAAATTTTGTGGGAAAAAAAATACATTTTTTTTGAAAAGGGGGAAAGAACAGTATGTTCTGTTTTCTGATTTGCTTTGTATTTTCTTCTGCTGTTCCCCATATACTGGCAATTCTTCAAAATGTGCTATTCCACAGACAGATGAAGTTACAGTGTCCAAGTCCATAAAGATACTTCCCACTCAGACTTCTGGCCCACTCTCACTTTCCTTTGGAAACTGATGAAAGGTAAAATCTTAAAGGAAGCCAGTGATCTGTTCCAGGGCTTTTTACTACTGGCTGACCAAGCTACAGGAGTAAAATGCTGTCCTGGGTTCCAAAATGCCATCAGTTTTTAACAGATAATCTGCTGATAGAGCTACACACACATACAGGAAGAAAAATGAAAGACATAGATGCCAAGGAGAATTTTAGTAAATGAAAAGTATATTAGGTTTTAACCACCCTGGGAAATAAAGAAAGTCCTTTTATTTAGGGTCTTGAATACTCACTCAGACAGATCTAGAGGAAATACATAACAGAAAACAATTGGCAAAATTGCATTCTTTATTACCTGATCCATCCTCCCAGCACTTTTTTTACAGGAGTGTTGAGATTGTGGATGTCTTCTGAATATGGCTGTCCACAGCCATGTTATAGGATATTTACACACCATGAGCCTCACCATACAATTCCCCCTTTATTCCAAATCATACCACTTAGAGACCCCTTTATGTTTATATTTTACTTAAAAGACTAAGTCAACATCCTTTAGCACAGTAATCTATATTATGTATATCCAGTTTATAAGAAGCCAACTTCATAGGAACACCTTTTGTAAATTCTGTTACCCACATTTTGTGTGTCTACAGCAGGAAAGGCATGGCATGCGTGTTTTCCATGGTTTTACAGCAGTGATCTTATAAATTACACAACCTCGTGATGAAGAGCAGAACAGGCGATTAACTGCATTAACCACACACCTTTGACCAGGTCACCTGCACTCTCCGCACTGATTTATCACCCCTGTGTCAGACAAACAAGCCTAAGATTTCAAGAAAACAGTAGAAATGCTGACAGATCTATCCCCAAAGTGCTCAAATACCAGCATTTTCTTCAGCCCTTGCAACTAAGAGTAATTCGTATACTGAAAACAGGCAGATGAACTCTAACTGTACTTTAACATCACATGGTCCAGCAGGACACAGATCAATATAAAGTTCATGTTTTCTTTTTTTATTACTATTTTTTTAACATGGGAAAAAAATATAAGCTTGAAAGACTGAACACCTGTAAAGTTGTGATGCACTCTTTATACAAAAATAAATGTTTCAATCTGACTGAGCTAAAAGTCTTGTAAGAACATATTTCTCCTAAGCCTTTTGCATAACACTTAGGTCAGGAGGAGCTTTTCATCACAATACTGCTTAAAGCCATGAATAAGATAGCTGGAGATTAAATATTCTTTGGAGAAAGGATCCTTGAACTGGCAGGGGGTGGGGACTTGAACGCTAAAATGATGATCATGCTGTCACTACACAATCTGATTGATATCTTTACAAGATGAGGGCAAGCTCAAACAAAACATCTCCATCCCATTTTCAAAGAGCAGAAGCCAGGGTAGTACCTAGGAAATGTCTGCATGTTTTTTTTTCACATATGGATGTAATTGCACCTTCACTAATTTCCAAGCACACAGGAATCTTTGACATCATGGATATCACGGCCCTGTAATGAATGTTGCTGAGGAGTAGGAGATAATATTCTGGGTTTGGTACCTCAAGAACATTTCTCCTCCAGGAGGACGGAGTGAATTTAAGCTTATCCAGCCAGATGTGGTCATTGAACACAGATTACTTCATCTGAGTGAGTCACATTTGATATCCTCTATAATCAACAAAGAGAAATGTGTGCTTTTGGGACACAATTCATTTGACTGACTTTAGATTTCAACATTAGGATGAGAGGAATCACATCATAAAAGAGTACACTTCTCTCTACCGACCACAACAGAAGGCCATGCTGATTAATTCAAGCATTGGCAAAAAATAATAAATCTTTGCAGCTGGAGATGGTGTGTAGCATGTGTGTATAGACAGACTGTAATGGGAGTTCTAGTAAGAAAAGGTGGGACAAGGGAGTAATTAAATAAAATCTCATCTTTTCTTATTCAAAATTTAAATATAGAATATAGCAAAGTGGCTGAACAGGAATTAACTGACAGAGTTAATGAGATGGGGGGAAAAACACTCGAAACAGAACGAGCGCTAGGCTTGGTGTATCAGGATTCCTGTGTGTACCTTGCAAATTTACAATGTCAAATTGACATAATTTGAAGGAGATGGCGGGCATTATCCTAGGAAAAAAGAAAAAGAAAAAGCAGCCCATTTCTAATTTGCATATGCATATTTATTTATCTGATATAGCAGCAAATTCTGCTGTTCTCTGAGCGGCACCTTTGCATCTTACAAATTTTTCCCCATTTGCACAATTAGTGCTGGCAGATAAATGTGCTGGCTGGTGAAGCATTCCCTTTTATACTTTCCCCTGCCAACAGCACAGGCCTCAGATATTTTGTTGAAATGCAAAACAGGAGCGCATAAGTGATATGCTAACCTGCAAATTTGGTGTGAAACTTCTCTGTGGGTGATGTAGGATGAGGGGACCTCTAATTTGTACTCACCAACAAGGTGTATATATTGGAAAACTTGGAACAGGCTCACCAGAAAAGTGATAGATTGACAATCCTTGTAAGTGTTCAAAAAATGAGTAGACATGGCACTTCATTATGTGGTTCAGTGGGAATGGTGGTACTTGGTCAAAGGTTGGACTTTATAGTCTTCGGGGGTCTTTTCAAACCTTAGTAGTTCTGTGATTCTACTTAGACTCTAACCTGCATGGGCTACAAAGAGATGTGTGAGATCCAACAAACACAGATGTGCTGAGCACGTGGTGTGAATAGTGGTTAGGGCTGCTAAGTGCTCACCTAAAGCATCAACACCCTGACTGCTCAATAGTGCAAAGCCCAGAGCTTCTGAGTTTGGCTTCCAGCTTTGATGTTTTTTTGTTAATTTGCTTGAAAACCTTGGATTTCTCAACAGCCTTCTTTCTTCTTTGGTACGACAGTTCAGTGCTGTACTACAGGATGCAAAGCTGAATGGTCATAAGTTGTTTCTTATTGCTCATTCCCAGAAGAATCAAACACAAATCATACCTCAGAAGACAAGTTCTCCCCCGTATTTCTCTTTGTCCTACTGCAGAGCATGCCCAGAAGCACAAATAAAGGAAGAATAAGCTAATGGAGATATCATCTATAGGGGCCAAAAGTACCCCATGTCTTTTTCTCCTAGGCCACACAGACCTCTCCAGAACAAGGAAGAGATTTTCAATTAGACATCAAATTAATAAGACACTTCTGATGCTCCTTTCCTGCAGGAAGACATTAGTAATTTGTTTGTTCCAAAGGCGCTACTCATATTCACACAAAATGGCATTTAAATGTTAATCGAGTCAGGGGATGGGGAGTGCTTGCCAATCACTACGCAACTTAAGGTCAAGGTTTTTGTCTTAAAGGAGGACTCAATGTTAATTTTAAATTTAAAATTCTTGACAGATAGCAGGTTTTCAAATGCCTGCTACAATCTGGCTTGTTTGATTCATTTTAATGAGTAAGTAACTCCTGGCAAAATGAAGGTTTTCCCATGTCTTCAAGGAAATGGAAGGGCAAAGAGGCACTGTGGACTAATCCTGCAACCACTACAGGGAACAGGAAGCAAAACCAATTTAGACTCCCATTCATCTCCTTGCTTCCCACATAGAGACCAAAAAGAGTAATTTACATTCCTAGGAACACTTGGCAATTATTGGAGGTTTCAGTTTAAAAGGAAAAGAAGAAAAAAAAGTTCTCAATATTAAATTCAGCTTTGACTCTGTGCTGGAGAAGCATTTTATGCACATGTTTGGTTTTGTTGTTTCTGTGCTTTATTTTCTTCGATGACTTTGGACTTTTTGGTTTTGCTTTGTTTTTTTTTAACTTTCAGAGTGTAATGGTCAAATAGTATAAGGAACCTGTGATCTCTTCCTCCCTTTTTTTTCCCCAATGTGCCAGTCCCAGAAAAGAGCCAGAGGGCTTGGCTGTATTTACCCCTGGCTGTTGCAAGCTGGATTTAGGACTGACAAGTCTCACAGGCAGTTTTCACCACCACTGCATAGGTGTATGACACACTGACAAACCTCCCAGGCAGCCTTGCAGGAGGTGGTGGATTCAGATTGCCACTAGCTCAAAATTGTGACCTCAGCCATGTAAGAAGGTATAAGGACTGCTTCTGATTAGAGATTNAAGACCAAGAAAAGGCATCAATTGGAGTAGAATGAGAAGGGCTGTGAGTGATCAGTGCAATCACTGAGATAATGAAAGTTGAGCAGTTGAGCAACCTGGTAGAGTGGGTAACATCCCTGCCCATGGCAGGGGGGTTGAAATGACATGATCTTTAAGGTCCTTTACAACCCAAACCATTCTATGATTCTGTGTTATAGAAAGGGTGTGAAATTAAACTCTGTTTAATTTCAGGAGAGAAATAGATTTTGCTAGAGTACAGTGCCTGCAGTGGTAGATGAAGGAGGACATATGGATCTCATAAGAGACTGTACAAATGTCACACAATCCTTTCTCTCTGCTGATGACTTCTTCCATACATCTAACCCACGGGCTGTCAAGTTAGCTGAAATGAACTTCATATTGACTGTTGATATTCTATAAATATTCTAAATATTTAGAATTTAAATATTCTATAAATATTCTAAAAAAAATTATTTTTATATCTTCTTACATCAGTGAAGCTGAGTTCTACCCTTTCCTGTGTTTAAACTGGAGAGCCACGTCTGCCCCACTGGCACATGTGTTGCTGGTGTACGGACATGGATGCACAAAACTCATGGTACTGGATGCTTGGCACTGTCTCAGCATTTGTGGACCAGTCTCTCCCTATTCCATTGCCCGCCCTCCACATAAATTAGAGGCATGGCATTTCCATGACTAACCAGAACACTTAACGGTGTGGATGTGTTCAGATGCCCAGCAATGACACTGCTGTTTTAGGCAGAGGGTATTTGAAGAATGAAGAGGTTTGACTGGTCTTGAAGCCTTTTGACTTCATCAAAAATGGAGAGAGGTGGTGAGATTTGGGCCTCTCCATGGAGCTATTCAATCCAGGATCTGAAGCAGCCTCCAAGAATACAAGACTCCTCTGTCAAGTGGAATGAATCTGGACATTAAAAACTGTACGGTGCTGGAGCTATCTGTCCATTATATAAACACATAACCCTTGATAAAGAGGCCTTTGAACTGTCATCTTGACCTCTGCATGTTTAGATAACATTTCACAACCCCATAACACACGTCTGTCTTTTTCACATGCCAGCACCATAGGACATGTCCTTTCTATGGTTACATGGAAAAACATACTTTCTGTCACAGAGCTGGCATGCAACTCTACTGAGTTAACTTGCTGAAAATCTCCCAGGCCTCTTAAAATATGAGGGTCAGGAAAGTGGTAAACCCCCACAAAACTAATCAAAATCAAGCACACGAAGTCAGAAGTAATCCCAGCAAAAAGAAACAGGTCCATTTTATGAAGCCACATAGTCCAACCTTCAGCTATTGCAGAACTGTACCCCAAGAATATAATGCTGTCATTTCAAAGCAACCAAAATTCTTGAAGTTCCAGCTAGAACAATCCCTGATCTGCGTGATGGTGTTTAGTGAGAACTTTCTATGGATATACAGTCCCCATCTATTGGCTTTTATCTATTGATTTATTTACTGCTATTTGTTTTATTTTCCCTTACTGTGCAATACATTCTAACTCTTCGTGCAATTTTACCTTCTCATACTAGTACTTCTCTTTATGGAGTTACCTAAGTTCTTAACATCTGTTCATAGAATGTGTAGATTCAAAAAACATAGAAATAAATTCCTGGTCCTGAATACTTTCATTTATAAATGACAGGCCACTTACTTCTTCTGCAGAGTAAGTACCAGTAAGATGGTAGGATACAGAAATATGGCACAAGTAAGTGTCACCACTGCTATCTGTGCTTCATTTCTCATTTAAGTAAACTAAAGGAATATCCCAGGAGGCCAGACTGACAAATAATGATATAAAACTCATTGTTTAAGGCAGTAGTAGAACAACTGCTTTGAATAAAATGAGATCAGTCTATGATTTTTCATTCCAAGGAAAAGGAAATCTATAGGCTCCATCAGATTTGGTTAGTTGCAAAAGCAGTTAAATCATGTCAAGCTCTTAATGTAATTTGAAACCTAACCACTGTGAGTTACCTACAAGAATTTCTAATAGGCACCTTCCCCAGATAAGTTTCACATCATATTCATGTCTTTGAATAAGCCTATGTTTAAACTAGAACTAGACTGGAATTCAGGACAACAAAGTTCCCTTCCAGCTTATCACTTATCAACTGTAATCTTGGGAAACAAATTTCTCCCACCTTCTTCATTTATTCCCTGTCTTAATCCTAGTTACATTTACTTGGAATTGGACTGTTTTTCAGTGGGGACTATACTTGAACAAATGCACATAGCACTTGGCACAGTGGGATCTTCATCTTGGTGGTGACTACTGGATGCCACTGAGATTCAGCTCAATAGTAACAGCAAGAGAAACTCTCCTGCCTCCCTCATTCCATCTTCTCCTCCTTCAGAAACAAACAAGTAAGCCAATGAACAGTAAACCAGGCTAAATAAGTGCATAAGTTAAAAACATAATCTGTTCCTTTTTCAAATTTTTATAGCATGGAAATAATTTAAAAAAATAAAAGGGGAGATTTTCAGATATTAAGGTTGGAGAATTTAAAATTTAAAGAGAAATAACTCTATCAGATTACCCTGAAAGAAGAAATTTTTACATCTGATTATTTAAACTCTTCCTGGACTTTGGTTTCCTAGCTTCTTTCAGATGTCCATATCATATTTAGATGATTTTCCATGGCCAAAAAATACCCTGGTTTTTTTTGGTTTTTTTTTTTTTTTTTAAACATCTTAATATATGTAGTGTCCTGTAGCCTGAAATACTATCACTTCTTGAGAAAAGGAAAATCTGGGCCATTTTAGTCAGTGTGGAAAAAAAAAAAATTTGCTTTGTCTGGGGAAGCAAGAACTGAACACATGAATGCACTGTGCCCACTGGGGTCTGGCTGTACATTCACTGTACAAGGTCAGGGTCTCACTTCCATTCCTCCTCATGTAATTTAGGTAAAGCCACCACACAATGCCTGACCTTTCCATGGGACAAGCTCCCTGTCTCCCTCCTGACATGCTGCAGTGAATTTGTGTGTAATTAAACATAGTGTTCCGACATGCTGGGTCTCTGCGGCCATCTGGCCTCCCCTCTTCAGCTGACCTTTCAGATTGAATCCAGCACAGACCACCAAGGCCAGGAAGTGGCTAGTGTTGAAGAGTGGCACAGCAAAGCAAAGAATGTCTGCTCAGATTAAAACCTGCTCCCTGCTGATCCATGTGGAATCAGGAGCAGGAGTCATGGCAGAAGAGTAGGAATGCAGCTTTGCTTCTCAGTGAGGTTTCAGCTACACTTTGGGCACAAGATACATCCAGGTCCCAGATACAATGAGAATCCAACCAGCAAAAGAGGAAGTAGGGAAGACCAGGTTCTCCTCTAAGGAGCTTGTGATCTGAAAAACCAACTTTGGAAGGGCTGAAGGCTCTTCACAGCAGGGCCCTCACAAGGTTACACGTGATGTTGGTGGCCTGTAGTGATCTAGTTATCTATCAGGCAGCATAAAAACTCTGGGTCATGAAGGTGGGAGGAGATGGGGAACAGCCAGACTGAGAATCCTACTACAAGAACTTTCTTTATCCTACAGAACAATACCTAAAACCAGAACTCTGTCTGTGGGAAGCTGTGAAAAAATATAATGATATGGTGCGACATGCCATGTTTAGAAATACAGTTGCTTTGAAAAAAAGCCCCATGACAAAACTAAATGGTAATACTGGAAATCTAAAGGCATTCTCTGGAGGTTGTAGATATTGTTCTGGAAGAGCTGCAAAAGCAAGCAGATGATTCACAGGACTGCTGCAAGACTGCGAGTCAACTCACCTATCTTCATTCCTCTATGTTTGTATTTGAACTCATCTTCTAGTTTGTAGTCAAAGAAGAAAACCTGAAAATTCCACCCATCTGACCAGTCTGGACAGCTGTGCTGGGTAGAGGTTTCAACCATTCAGATTTGTAATGAACCGTCAGAGAAATCCCACCTGGAATTCTTTATTTACTCACATACCAGTGAGCACCATTGTAATGATATAAGGAGACCTCAAAAGTCCTTTAGGGCCCTGAAAGTCAGGCTGTCTGTTCTCAGCTGTAACAACCTCAGTATATTTAAGAGAAATGACCTCTTTGTGCATCATTTTTTCTAATAGAAAAAAAAAAAAGAAGACCATGAAACAAAAATATAAAAAACTGTGATCCTCTAAATTACAGAAGGATATTACCACCAGCTCTGACTAGCATTGTCTAGAATAATTCAAAGTGTATTGTCATAAAAATGAACAATTTTGAAATACCATTCCCTCAAACAAATAGTACTGCAAATCTGGATACATCCCCTGGAAACATTTCTCTGCCATGACAGGCATTTAGGACTAAGATGAACTTCCTGTTAGTAAGAAACATCATTATCATGCTGGTTCTTTTCTGCATCAGGAATGAAGACACCACAAGGGAAAAGGCACGGCAATGTACTTTCAGACCAGTCTCCATCATTAGAAACTCTGCTGTTTATCATCACCTTCTCTTGCAGACAGTCCTAACAAGGAAGGTGCAGTATCTTAGGCATCTAAATGACCTTTTGGGTTCAAGATTTTCGGATGCACTCTATCAAACTTATTACTAAAATCTTATCACATAACCTTCCCTCTGCTTTGTCTTTACACTGATGTTATTAATTCTCAACCCCATCTTCCTTACGGCTCACGATCCCATTGTCCTCTAGAAGTTTCATGATATTTTCTCTGTCTTTATATTCCATTATTTTAATGGGGAGAGAAGTTAGATTTATAGGACAGTAATTGCCAGGACCAGGAGTAAGAAAAAAACCTATTTTTTTGTAGGTCATCCAGCCTTTTCTATTGCCAGTGTCTGAATGTTCCTTTCTGCATATGTTTCCCCGTTTTCTCAATGCGCCTTGAGGTCTTCTCAGCTTTGGATTTTCCACCCTTTCCTTTAGGAGACCATGACTTGATATACTTCAGTGACAGTAAGTGTTTTATTCTTGATATACATTGCGAGTTTTTCTTTTGCCTAATTAAAACCCATTATTCTTAGTTATACCCCCATGGACCATCTTAAATAATTCCTTCCTTCATTGGCAACTTTCCCCTTCAAGTTTGTGTATTTATTTCTTGTCCTTTTAATCATCCTTTAAAAAAAACACAGTCTTTCAGTACCTTCATCCTTGAGATATAGAGGAGATGTCTTTACCTCTACGAGTTAGGGTAATTCTTCCTGCACTGAAAACCACAGAGCTTATTGAGGTAATTTCCTTTTCCTAAAACCACAAAATACTTAAAATGGAAAACCTGTACCATACAGTGGAAGGGTAAGAGTGTTAGAAGGAAAAGCTGAAAGAAAAGGTTTTACAGTAAAGCAACCTAATGCGTTTAGTAAGCTTAAAACCATGACTGGGGGAGTTCTCTGCAGGATCTTTGGAAAAGTGGCCCCCGTTGAACTGGCCTCCTTAGTAACCTTTACTTGATCCTACACGGTGAATGATATGCTGCAACACTCCTCTAAAAGACAGAATAAAACCAAAGTCCTGAAAAGAAAATTAAGCACTTCAGGACTATTAAGGCAAAATACCCGCACTGAATCAAGCACTTGGGTTCTTTCTGTGCTGTCCCCTTCCTGCAAATTAGCTGTTTCGAAGCTTCTCTTATCGAGGCTCAGAAAGAAGCAAAGTTCTCACTGGATGAAAAATCTGTTTCCTGCCCACTTTGAGTTATAAGTCAGTATTTTGCAATTTCTAGGGATCAAAAATATGGGATTTCAACTCAATTATAGGGTCCAGATTTGGTTGCACTTTGCAACTGAATCTTCAGTATCAATACCACCATCATATTTCTCATTATGTCGCCAGGGTGCAGTGAGGATTTCTTAGTTAATGCCTGTAAAGGACCAAGAAGTGCTGTTTAAATGTTATTCTTATGAGCTCTTTGGTTTTTGGGACTACTTTAATTTCTGTTCAAACTGTCACTAATACTTCCTTGACCTTTTGATTCAGCTGCAGCACCTCTGGCAAGAGAACTCACTTTTGAGGCTGATGGTATTTCATCCATTTGATTTACCCCTGAGCCTGAAGCACAGTTATTTACAATCAGAATTAAAACACTGGAAAAAAGGGCTGTGGAGTTAGTTCTTCAGCCCTGGTCAAAAATCTGCAATACAAAAATTGTCAAAAGAAGAGGCAGAAAACAGAGACAAAGTGTGTTGATGTCGAGTCCTTCTTGTCAACATGCTCCTTTTGCAGCTTTTGAGGTGGGAGGAAGAGATGTAAATCAAATCCAACAGAGTGTTAGATAGAGTAGAACTGACATTTGAAGCTGCAATACCTTAAAGTCAATATCATTATCTCTGATATTTACTGTAGCACACAATGCTTGGATGAAATGGTAAAGTTCACCCACTCTTCCTGTACACATCGCATTGTCATATGTGCTATCACAGACGTACACACGCACACACAGAAATTAGAAATAGCTTCACCTAAACGTCCAGTGTAAACTTCCATCTAAGGACATCTGCTGCTCAGGCTCCTCAGAAATACTGTGTTGGTGGGTGAGACACTTTTTGAATATGATTTGTCCTATATATATAGGTTATCTCATTTAAATGCCATTTTGAAGCATAAATACTGGTACTATTTGGGATGAGTGTTTGGTGGAGAAGACTAAAATGACTAAAAACATAGTATCTGAAGGGGTCAGGTTTTGGGGCCTTCTCAGGTGGGTGCAAGATAAAAAGAATTTCACTTTCTGCATTCAGATAGTCAGGACTTTATGTTGGTAGTCAATGGAAAGAAACAAGCAAGCCCTGGAAACACACAGTTGAGTTAACTGAGATATGTATCTCAGGATGTGATGAATCACTCTCAGGAGAGGACTGTTTCTCTCCACTGTCCATAAAGGGAGTCTAGCATAACTAGTCCACACTTTGATGTCTCTCTTTTGGCCTTCAAGTTTAGGACAGATGGGTCTCATCCCAGGGAGTATTTTTTCTTTAGTGTGGAAAGATTATAGATCTCTAATATGAGACAAAATGAGACTATGGGACCAAGAAATCCTGCAATTTCTTCCTAGTTCTGTAATGAAGTTCTGGACTGGTCTTTTGCAAACTTAGGCACTGAAATAATTGAGTTATTTCTAAATATATCCATCAATTTTCTACTTTACCAATGGGGTCTGCTGAGTGACACTAAAGACTTCCAGAGGAAGAGCTTCATTCATTTAACCACTGGACCACTGCTGCTCATGTCACAAAATTGTGTTTGAGTCCTCCTTTCAGTGATGAGTACTTCTTCCCGCTTACTTTTTGTGTCTTTAAGCAACATATTCCACACTGTTATCTCTCATACTGAATGCTGCCTCTTTTAATGCAAATCTCACCTTGGCACCACTTGTGCCAAGCTGAACTAAAACTTTCCTTCTGCAGCCGTGCAGGCCACAGACCAAGATTTCAGAAAGTCTCTGGTGTCTCACACACTCACATCATACTATTGCCATGATTTTGTCTCAGGAAATACTCAACAGCATGGAATAGTCCCAGATTTTTGGTATATGGCTACAGCTGCTGTCAGTGGGTAAAGGCTATGTGGAAACTTGTGGACTATAGTAGGGACAGGGTTTCAGTCTCCTGACTGATGACCTGAGAGGGATGTAGGTTGAGAGCAAATTATCTTGGTGATTAGAGGAAATGACTGGGAGAAGAATTTATTTGAGCAGATAGGAATTTTATGGCTATTTCAAGGGACGCCAGTGTTTCTCAGTGCCAGAATACTCCATACTCCAAGTGATTTAGGTTGTTTCTTCTAAGAAA
>VZTH01014308.1:331903-366213 GCA_013397815.1 Aleadryas rufinucha | reverse complement strand
TGGGTTTAGGTTTTTTTTTCAAAAAAAAAAAAAAAAAAAAAAAAAAAAAAGGAAAAAAGCCACCCACAAAAAGAGCCTTCCCTCTAGGTCCTCAGCTTCATTATTAAAGAACTCAGAGTTGCCTCCCTGAGAAATGACCACCAAGATGATGTAAACTGTCTTGACTTCAAAAGGAATCCTGCTCATTTTCATGCCTTTGTAATTTTACATGAATTAAACACTTTAATGTGATCAAGAGATGCATTCATCATGTATGGCATTATCTTGGGAGATGAAGGTATTTCCTTTTTTCCTGTTTTCTTGATGGGAATATTTCCCCTACTTTGCCATTATCTGAAGATTTGGCCCTCAAGAATAATCATTCCTATTACTATTGCACCAGCCAAAGTAGAAATAGCAAAACACACAGAGTAACAGAGAAGACAACACTGGAATAAACAAAAAAAATCCTGCAAAGCACTTTCAATTTTTTAGAGGGGATTTGAAAAGCTGTCAATTTTCTGCTGCTAGCTGACTAGTTCTCTGTACCTCTAGCCACAACAAGCAATAATAATGAAGCTTTCCACTTCCTATTTCTTTACCTTAGCTTCTCAAAAGTCTTGACTAAATCTTAACCTGGAAGCCTGGCATCTGGGAAAGCTAGATAGGCTTTGCTATGAATTCTCGGCTGTTTTCAGGATTCATTATTCAAAGACATGCTCTTGGATGACAGGAGTTCACTTTTTATAGGACAGAGGGCCAGTGCTGGAGTTGACTTGTTTTTCATGACAGGGAGCATAACAAACTGTAGTGGAAAATGGTGTTACCTGCCTTAGACACATCAATTCCAATGGAAAGAAAATGGTCAGAGCTTCTTTTCTTTTTTGATGATACCAGTGCTTACACAGGTACTCTTTCCCCACAGTCCCTGGATCTCAGTTTTTAATTTAAAGAGCTTTGCTTGCTTTAAGTGTGTGCTAAAAGCTGGGCACCAGTTTACTCTGTCCTTGTTTTCTCCTGTCTATTTACAAAACACTGACTGGTTTTCTTTGCTGGCGAGGGCGCCTTCTAACTTTGACTCATTCTCTAAAGAGCAGAATTTCTCTTACATTCTGCATCACAGATTCTCTTCAAATCACACTTGAATTTTAATTTTTTCCTGCAAAAATGGGACTACACCTGGAGGTTCTGAGACTCAATTTATGTTTAATCTGTTAAGGATGCTCCACTTTCTCACTACCCCCATCTTTAGGGAGCTGATATTTCATTCACCTGATGTGTGACAATTTTTAGCTATTCTGGGGCACTCATTGCTTGGAAACTGCTCTGCAAACTGTTCTGTATTTTAAAGTTCAGATTAATGTATTCCTTGTAAGAACATCAGGCCCTTTACATGATATCATTCTACTTGTAAGGAATGCAGTCTTGTTTTGCTGAAGTTAGTCCATCACGTCCAACTGCTGACAATCCTATCAACCCACTCTGGAAGTCTGAAATAGTTTTACAAAGGATGGAAATTCCTG
Source organism: Aleadryas rufinucha (assembly GCA_013397815.1). NCBI lineage: Eukaryota > Metazoa > Chordata > Aves > Passeriformes > Aleadryas > Aleadryas rufinucha. The sequence goes on along the minus strand of VZTH01014308.1, from coordinate 364,711 downwards.
ACTAAGAAATACATCACACCTCCAATAGAAGGAGGAATGTAGTCTGGTCATGCAGCTCCTCATGCACCTCTTGATGGTGGTGTGGAAAGCAGAACCCAAGTTACAAGCAGTGGAAGGTTTCTCTAGGCTTGCCCAGGCATCCTCCAGCCTAACCCCAGCACTATACTCCTGCATCTTCAGGATCTTTTTCCTAAATATGGGAATATGGAAAAAAACAAGAACCAGAGCCTCCAATTTTTATGCTGAGACTAAAGCCCACGCATAATACAAAACCTTTTGGAATCACTTGTCTGAAACTCTGCTCTCCTCAGAAAACTGTTTTCTTCAGAACTCTCCCATATTCCTATGTGTGCTCCGAATGAGAAAGGAGAATGAAGGGGTGAACATTCCAACACTCTCTGCTAGTTCATCCTGTAGCCCTTACTGTGTTAAGTTAAAGGTTTGAGAAAGCTCTTCCCATTTCTTTTTCTTGGACAACACGTGTTACTTTGCCAAAGAAGAATGAGGCACAGCGAAAGAGAGCCACAGGAGGGCTCATTACTTCCTAAAGCCAGCGAAGAGCTGAAGAGAAGAGACTGAGCAGGCCAGCTGGATGATGTTTGGAGACAGGAGAGGGCAAGGAGTGCTAAGACACTCACCAGTGAACAAAGATCTAGTTCACCAGGATGTGTGGTTTCCTTAATAGCATTTTAGGTGACCTTTGTATTCTGTGACTTGGTTGCCCTACCTAAGAAAAAAATCAAAGCAAAGGTGTTTACTGGGCAATATAACTGCCTCAAAACAGATCCGAGCCTTGAGGAGCATATTAGTAGGTTGATAGCTCCCAATACTATAAGGCCTTGATTCCAATTAAACCCATATCCTATGGAATTTAGTGGGAATAGCATTGGCGTGCCTTTTATGGAATTCAATCAGGTTTATAGTTAATAAATCTATGTGAAAGGGGGCTAATAAATAAATTACTGAAAGAAAAACCTGGCTTTCACAGCCAGGAAAGGGCCCCAAAACAATCCAGAATTTTAGTTATGAGAACTGCAAGAAAGGATTTTGTAGATAAAAGACAAAAATACACCTTTGGCAGCATTTTATTTACCCATTTAATTGATATTCACTCTCTAAGCTGATGCATTTTCGTATCAGAGTGGGATGATCTATTGCTTAGCAAACAAAAATGATCTAAAGTAGAGATGGAAGAGATCTACAGGGACAGATTTTCAAGCAATTTACATGCACTCTTATATATACAAAATATGAGCACCGTTGCACACATAACTATACATGCAAGCCTGTATCAGTGCATATGCAAATAAGGCTATTGTGCAGGGTATTATGCCCAATCAGCGATTCAATTGGTGCAATTAACCAATTTCTACACAGAACTCTTGTAACTGGGCAGGCAAATTAATGCAACTGCATGCAAAGCCTACACCAGCACTTGTGTACCTAAACGTTCTGTGTCTCTAGCCCATTAAATAAGGGTCTGTTTTAATTAGACTGTGTAATTCAAGCCAGACCAGATCACAGTGTACTTGGGAGTCCAGTAAATAGAAACAGAAACATATTTTCTGCTATGCGTTGTTATTCAAAGACACCATGAACCCCCCCACTCCTTCCCTTGGATTATGAAATTGCAATCAGAGCCTCTCAGGCTTTAATGCTGGAAAAACATTTCTCCTGATGTTCAGTCTTAATTTTCCCTTGCTTAACTTAATCTTATATCCTCTAGTCATCCTCCCACTCTAAACACCATCTCCCACAGAACCACAAAGTGGCTGCTGTGTTTCTTTAACTCAATTACAATATTTCTAGGAAATGAATTATTCCTGTGTGAAGAAAACAGGGGATATAGAAGGGGGTCCTCTTCCATGGGTCTTTTTGGTGAAAAGTGTCCTATTTTGACAAGTTTTGAAAGGGTCCAATTCAAGCAAAGTTAACCTTGAATGGCACCAGTGAAATAATTATACCCTAAACTCGTCCTCAGTTCATCTCAAGGTCAGGTTCTGTGGATGGAAAAAGTAAAGCAGAGAAGAGGAAGTATCTTCCATGGAGTTTCACTGTAAATCAGTAACCAAGAAGGAATAGAGTCTAGATTGTCTGAGACCAAGGACAACAACAAAACCCAGGGACTGAAAAGATTTTCCAAGAAATTATATCCAAAGCCCTTGTTCTTCAATTGCACCTGTGCTGGTAGGTCACTGCAAGCTTAGACTGTGTGAATAAACAGTGGACTGATCCCTGAATTCATCATGGGACTCCTTAAAATGATACAATTCAGTCCTAAGGGCCGCAAAATCCCAGAGGCACTTTGTTTGGAAAGGGGTCGTTTTGTCCAAGCTCTACTTGAGCAGTGCCAACTAGGATCAGGGTCCCTTCCTTAACATGCATATACATATATATAAAGATGATTTTTTTAGTTTCAATCCTTTGATAAATGTGCTTTTTATAAGTATGAAATGCTTATTTTGTTAATGCAACCATGCCATGATAAAAGGGAAAAAAATTAAAGCCTTCAAAGGTAAAAAACTTGTCCAGCTGCAAAGATGAGGTTTATCTACAGATTTTCCTTATATGGGTGATGGTGTTAAACCAGTATAAACTCAGTGGTACACCACTGAGTTAAACCCTTGTCGCTGCAAAACCTGCTTTGGCTAATGGCTTAAAAACATTCTGCTTTATCAGGCTTATGTAATATTAAGCTTTGCAGATCACATATCTTACAGCTGTACTAGAAGCACTTATTCTATGTTCAAGGTCCCCTTTCCTATATATCAAACAACACAATAATGAAGAATTATACTGAGTTGCTAAAATATTAGAGAGCGAGAAGGAGGGAGAAACACATTTTTGCAATGTTTTGAACCTAGTGTCACTGGGATTTTTTTTAATGCCTAAGAGGCAGAGTAATTTTGCTCTAGTTCCACATTAATTCCTGCACAATATGCATTGGGGATATTATTTTTTTACAAGACATTTTAAAACCAGGCCTGAAAACAAGCAAAATCCATTACTGACTTACAGTAAATTCCTAAAGGATTCTCTGTACTTCTGTTCCTACTTCAAAATGGCTATGCACACACACACACAAACAGATTCAGCAAACGTGGCAGTATATTTTAAGATTAACTACCCTGAAGAAAATAAGACAAGAAACAGTAGACCCCATTCAGTAAATTTATTGTACTTCCTTAATTTCCAAACCTCAAAAGCACAATGGGCACTTACAGTGCATGATCATTTTTAATTCCTAGAAAGTGATTTAAGATGGGAACATTCCTAATCATGACTTCCAACAAACCATTCAAACATGGCCCTGTTCCTAGATTTAAACACTCTGGTAAGACTTGTAGCTTTGTTGAGGCTCCATACTTAATATGAAGTAGAATTAAACTTTTAAAACTATTCTTTGCCTCGAAGCCAGGAGAAGTTAGCAGCTGAATTGTATATCTGTGATGACACACATATATAAGCATATATATATAAATACATGCATAAAAATATTTAAAATATGTACAAATATATATATATACACATATATGAAAATATATATACACACGTAGTGTAATACTGCAGTAATGGCAAAGATAAGCAATGGATAAGGTTTCCCTTAAATAAAAAAAGGAAGAAGTGAAAGAAGAGATAGAGCGTTGTATTTCCCAGTGTTATACAGGTAAGGAAGAAAAACTGGAGAACTTTCTTAGATGTCTGCACAGAGTGTACAAACCACCCCTATTGAGGATTTTCCTTGGGATTAAAGGGATTTGGACCAGATCCTAAGGAAAGCTGTGGCTGCAGAACTGGGAAACAAGTTGGAAGGCTGATGAATGAACCTCAGACCTTCAAAAGTCTGAGAATGAGGAGAGGACTTTGCATACCTGATGGCCTGAATGCTAAAGAACCCCCCAACAAAGCAACAAAAAAAAACCAAGCTACAGATATCACTAAAGTTTTTATTATCTAGCAAAAACAGTTTTGCCCATGATGTTTGGAAGTGCTGTGAATTCTACAAAGACATATGCAGGTGAGAACAAAATGGCACAAATATTTAACTAGACATAAGAATGTCTAATTCTCATCCCGTGTGATTTGGCTTAGGTTGAGGACTACCCAGGTAGCTGAACTTGCAGTCAGACTGCCACGGCTCTTTGCTGCTGTCAGGAGTCAGGATAGGGAGCAGCACATTTTACCAGCACTGCTCCTGCTCACAGAATGAAAGGCATGGTAGATAACTGTGTTACAGAAGTCTGCTTCTGAGATTGCAGATGGGAAGATGAGGCCAAGACAGTTGGTTTTTGAGGTTTTGATTGCAACTTTGGACACGCAATTTGAGTGTTCTAAAGTCACTGATTGTCCTGACTTCTCTCTTGGCTCAGATTCCTGTTGCTTCTCAGAATCTCACGTTCTCTTTTCTCTGCATTGGTTTATGTTTGCTCCTTTCACCTCAAGTGTCCCTCTTTAAAGCATGCAAAATCAGAACCTACCCTGGCAGATATTGCTCAAATTTTTGAGTCTGCCGTAAGCAGAGGGAAAATCTCCAGGGCTGGGATTTTAATTAGGAACCTGCCACCTTTTTTTGCTCTAATGTCCACAGATGTGGCAAGAGGAGAACTTATATGAGGAAAGGCTTTCTTGGATCCTTTGTCACACTACTCAGTGTGCATCCAAGGGATTGGGAGACAAAACACCTCCAAAATTATATGCACATATATAACCTCTTCCTATGAGCACAGTTCACACTAAGCCAAAGTTTTGGAGATTAGAAGAAGCGGCAGTGAATTCAAGTGGCAACAGCAGAATAGAAAGGCATTTTGATGTCACAGGAAAGATTTTTGCTCTCTCTCCTACTACTTCCCTGTAATGTTTTATTAATGTACAAGCAAAATCTAAACAGCCACTGAGATTTCCCCATCAAAAGCAGGGGAGGAGGAAGACTTCATCTCAGTTCTATTTTTAAAGCAAGAGAAGGAGGGGGACGTGATTTTATATTTAGCCTTTCAGACAAAGAAAGGGAAGATGGAGCGAGTAAAATGGTACCTTCAGAGTACGTCTTAGGTTAACATGATGCTGATTGTGCTTCCCCTCAGTCTTACAAAAATAAAAGTTCCCTGGCTTATTCTATAAATTGCTGAGTCGTTTACATATAAATGACTCCTCTCTATTTAGCTACCTCCTCATTTTCTCATTTTTTTTTTAAACTTTGGACTTTGTATCATCTCCATCTATTCTGCCAGACAATAAAACAGCTGAACTCATCATCAGAATTTATAGGCTAAGGATTTGCTCTGGTCACCAGCCTAGGGCAGTGCAACACAAAGAGATTCAGTCAGGTCTAAAAAGAAGGTACATGAGTGTGTGACAGGGCAAAATTAAAGAGAATTATTTCCAGGGATAATTCTTCCATAATTACTACCAGATATATGCCTTGCATGAGCATGGCCTTGTATAAGCAGTTGAAGCTGGCTTTGTTGGGCAGGAGATCCTTTGGTGTCATATTCCACTCTGTTGGGAAGTAGTGAATGTGCTGCTATGTAAAAGCCAAGTTTAAGTCTACAGACTGCATGGAGTTCCTGTGGGAGGTGTGTTCCTGTGCTGCTCTGTCCAGCAATGTGCAGTAGGCTAGGAGTTTTTGTTCTGGTGTCTGGGACGTGTGTTACAGCCACACATCTATCAGTACCCTCTGGCTCACCAAAAGGTCTTTGAGTACAAAGCCTACATGCTTGTCAAAAAGTCAGTATGATCATTAGTGTGTGTGTCTGTGTGTTCAGGCACGTGTGGATACACACTGGCTTGCATATGGTTATGTCACATTGTTCGAGTGCGTTTTGCCTTGTTTGAAAGTCTCGGTGAGAGTGTATATATCTGCCTTTAAAAATTGCATTGCCGCAGCATATAAATATTTATATATGTAACTGTCATAAATCTGTCAGCTTGGCAAACGTATGAGTCGCCAAGGTAACTTTGGGAGATTTTTATTGAAGAACTCATAAGCTGGAGTTGAGGAATAGCTGAAAGAAATGAGAATTAATGGCTACTCAACATCACTATCATAAAGTTAGTTATCCCAACTTCCAGAAAATGAAACAGAGAGCATGTTGGTAACCATAGGCACAGTTTAAGCATACCAGATTTGCAAAAAAGCTTAGTATTTTGACTAAAACTAAATCAGGGTACTAGGTCAGTATACTGTGTACTGCTGGGGAACCCCGGGCAGTCACACTTGGAAACCAAAGGCTGTTTTCCTCCTTCACTACACTAGGAATGCTTCTGGAAGAGCGAGCAGAATTTTTAGTGGGATTTTGAATGTGTGGCAACTTACCAAAAAATCTGTCAAACAGAAAATATCTTCTAAATGAAAGCTCACTTGCATGTAGACAAGTAATGTTTTGTGATTGTACAGTTTTTTAGAGGCTCTTGGTGATGAAGCTAGCTTTGCTAAGTTTTGGTTAAAGGCAATGCAGTGATATTGAAGAGATGTTACCAGAAGCTGTAAACACCTTTTCCTTTGGGCTTGTTGTTCCAGAGAAAGCTGGTATCCTTCTGTCAGCTGGGGTAGAGTTAATATTCTTCCTTGTGGTTGATATAACATTTCCTCTTGGCTTTAGTATGAAAATAATGTTGATAACACACTGAGGTTTCAGCTGTTGCTTACTAGTGCTCACTCTGATCAAGGACCTTTCAGTGTCCCAAGCTCTGCCAGCAAGCAGGTGCATGAGAAGGTGGGGGGGAGCATGGCCAGGAGAGCTGACCCCAACTGGCCACAGGGTTTATCCATACCACAGATTGTCATGCCCAGTATATAAACTGTGGGGAAAGCGGGATGGGGACTTGTACGGCTGGACATCAGTTGGCGAGTGGTGAGAAATAATNTAAAAATTAAAGTATGTGCTTACAGTTCCAGTGCACTATGCCGAGAAGCACACCTTTAAAATCTGCCAACACAGCTGGTGTTGGGTTGTTTTACAATGCTGAATACAACAGCAAGCACACAGAACCATGGGCCTTGTTTGCATAGGAGATGGGTTGGTTAAAATTTGGAGCAAATCCTCTAGAATCTGCAAATTTGCACAGTGATAGGCAAGACTGACTATGTGCACCCTGAGAGATTGTGCAGGGACTGACCTCTCCAAAAAGTCTTGGGGAGGCTTCTGCAGAGGTGCAGATACAGCTCCATGTAGTCAACTAATTTCCCTTCTATTATTATTATTATTATTAATAATAATAATAAAATTATAAGACATTCGCTAGGACTCCTGTTTTGTGTCTCAACATGAATCACTTTTTAAGTCTCAGACACCCTTCAGTTTTTGCTTCAAGAACCACCTCAATTTATTCATTTTAAGTACATATTCTTCTTCATGTCTTGACTTTGGGTAGCAAAAGAGAAATCATGAAAATACATTGCGTTGATTCCCTCTGTGGAAAACTGTAGGAAAGGAAGCAATGGTTCATTCCCATATCACCCCCAGTTATGGGAACAGCATCTACGACCACCCTGTGGATACCTGGAACTGGGACTGCATAAAGGTGTTATCCCCAGAAAAACAACTCCAGGATCCCCACCATCAAGAAATCCATGGTGAAGAAGGACGAGGGGGATGTTGATCATTCCATGGGTGGNGTTGCTGTTGTTGTTTTGGTTTGTGTTTTGTTTATGTGATTGTTTGATTAAATTTTTTTTATCTCAAACCACAAGTTTTCTCATTTTTACTCTTTCCGTCTTCTCCCCTGCCCTGCTGAGTTTTGTGAGTGCATAAATGGCTGTGTAGAGCTTATTGCTGACAGGGGTTATCCATGAGAGATGGTCCGTGTTTTTTCACCTGTGGGCCACTGGCCTCTGCTGGCTCACATAAAAAACATTTCATAAGGCTTAGTGTTCCTGAAAACTGACTTGATTAATAATAATAATAAAATTATAAGACATTCGCTAGGACTCCTGTTTTGTGTCTCAACATGAATCACTTTTTAAGTCTCAGACACCCTTCAGTTTTTGCTTCAAGAACCACCTCAATTTATTCATTTTAAGTACATATTCTTCTTCATGTCTTGACTTTGGGTAGCAAAAGAGAAATCATGAAAATACATTGCGTTGATTCCCTCTGTGGAAAACTGTAGGAAAGGAAGCAATGGTTCATTCCCATATCACCCCCAGTTATGGGAACAGCATCTACGACCACCCTGTGGATACCTGGAACTGGGACTGCATAAAGGTGTTATCCCCAGAAAAACAACTCCAGGATCCCCACCATCAAGAAATCCATGGTGAAGAAGGACGAGGGGGATGTTGATCATTCCATGGGTGGTGACTGTTTTCTGCCCTCTTGCTCTCCCTCCTTGTCTCCTCCTCTTTTCTATTTCCTTCTATTTCTCTACCTCACATTTATTGTTAAATAAAAGTCATAGAATTTACTTTGGCATACAGTTTCATTTGCACCATAATTTGGGCAGGGGCATCTTTCACTAATCGGGTCATGACAGTATTTTTATGTACAGATGTACAGAGTTGTGACTGTATGCACATCCATATTCATCCACTGGTATGTGTACGCACCCACACACAGAAGGAAGCACATATCTACAAGTTTGAACCTAAGGAAAAAGCTTTGATGGGCTGGAGAGTTCTTTGTAGTTGGTGAGAGCCTTTCCTGTGGTCAGGAGCAGGACAAGAAACCCAAGGATGCAGGAAATCACCATTGTTTTCTCCCAGTAGTTTCCTGAGCTGTGGACAGGTCCACACCCCAGGCAGCAAGTTTGCCTGTGGTGGCTGCTAAACCAAAACACAGCCATCAGAGACAGGGAGCAGGGGAATGTCAGAAGTCTCTGATGTTCTCCACCTGTGCTTGCAGGGAACAGACACCCTTCCTGCTGGCCTGGTCTGTCTGGCTGAGCAGAGCCTGCATGCATGGCACTGCTGTACGGGGCCTCACACGGGAACAGCTGGTCAGCAGGAGAGAAGAGCTTCCAAATCTGAAAGCAGCTTTCATCTTGATTTCCATGAAGTTAGGCTTGCTTGCTATTTGTCAGACCTCTATCTCGTGCTTGCCTTCCTCAGGAGCGACTGGCCTATCATTATTTGCATGTAATGGAGATTATCTTGCTAATTGATGAGCATAGTAGAGTGGGGGGAAGGAAAGAGAAGATGTTTCTTGCCTGTCTTCTTTCCATCTCACATGCAAAATTCTCTTATTTCTCTGTGATGGAAAACAAAACCAGACCCCAGGCTCCAGTGCTGAAAAAGCCGAGGATGCAAGTTTTCAGATGGCAACTGAGCAGTGCAGCATTATATCAAGTTCGATTTATGGCATCCCAGAGTGCAGGACAATTCCTTAAAACACACTCATAGTCAGGAAAAGTGACTCTGTAATGCCGTCTGGGCTTTCCATATTTTATTCTCTCACTCTCTCTCTCTCTCTCTCTCTCTCTCTCTCTCATAACATTGCCAGGTTGAGTTTATTAAGTCAAAAATAATTTTTTTTTCATTTCCAAATCAGCTCTGGCACACTCCCCCTAAGGATGGGTCATGCATTATCTAACTCTTACATCACCTTAGAAGAGAAAGATTCTGCCAAAAAAAAAATGCAGTTTGATCGTTTTCATCCTTACACATTGTCTGTCACCTTGCAAACCTATGGAATTTCTTTCAGACAGCAGTGTGAGGCTACATAAAATACTGCTTTGAACCTACTTCACCCAGAGAAAATTATTTTTACTAAAAGGCATAATAAAAGTAGAAGAATTGGAATTTTTTTTTTGCAGATGTTTTACAGTTGAGTTGCATAAACCTGCTATTTTATTTTTTTTTTAATATTATAAACTGCCCCTACAGACTATCTAAAAATATTTAAACCTGAAAACTGTAAGGCTGTATCAAAGGTAAACTGAAATATTTATTTTACTGTGCTGAAACAACATACAGACGTTATACTAGCAGGGCTACACATTGGGTCAATGCAAAGATTTTAATATATTTGCCTAATCACAAAAATTAAAACCAAGAAAAAATAACTCATTATTCCTTGCTACTTGTAAGGCTCCAGTGTGGAGCCATGATAGGAATGAGAAGGAATCAGTGTCACAGCCCGGTAGGAAAAAAAAAAAAGTAATTTCTTAATTAAAAATTATGAATGTAACTTTTGTTGTCTAGAATTCCCCACAGAATAGCTCAGATCTTCCTCACTGTGACTTCCAATAGCTACTTAGAAAGCTGGCCTCGACATCAGTACAATTATGATCTTGCTGGCTAGCTAAAGTGAAGCAAGAGGCGTCTCTTTGTGCATTGAGCCTTTAATTAAGCAATAATAAATGAGATCTACCCATAGTTCTGTGTGTCAGGCTTTGGCTTAGGAAATATAAAGACTGAGGAGCTGTGATTCATGTTCAAATATAATGCATGGTTAGGTAACATCCAAAGTGATCAGAGAGGGGAGCCAAGGTCCTGATATAACCCAACCATTCATCACTTATCAGCTCTAACCTCTTGACAATCAGAGCACCCCTCCCTCCTTTGGTAATAGCTTAATTAATTACCAATTTAGAAGTAATCTTAGAAATCAGCTGTTGCCCTTGATAAGAATTAATTGCAAATACTTTTTGAGGAGGAACATATTAAATGGACCTTTCTTTAAAAGAAAATATCATCAGGAAGCAGATGAGGAGCAAGACTCCTTGAGTGGTTTCAGAGATAGGAGGATCTGAATCCTCTTCAGTGGGGATGTGGATGACAACAGAACTCATTAATTTTATTTATTGAGGAATTACCATGATAGTGATAAAACTGTTCTAAGCTCATTTACAAGCCTCCATAGCCCACCCAAGTTCAAATCCCTCTGAAACAGACAGTTCACCCACCCCTCCTTCTGGTGGGGGGTTTAAGTGCCACCTAGCTCACTTTCCACTGAAATCAGCCAAGATTTTTAATTACCAGAGGATGTGGACCTGATGGAGCAAGTCCAGAGAAGGCTACAAAGATGATCAGGATGGAGCATCTCTCCTGTGAAGACAGACTGAGATTTGGGATTGGTCACCCTGGAGACCAGAAGGCTTACAGGGAGAACTTATAGAAATTTCCAGCACTTAAAAGGAGCCTACAAGAGACCTGGAGAGGGGCTTTTTACAAGGTCTAGAGTGACAAGGTGGAATGGCTTCAGACTGATAGAGGGCAGGTTTAGATTAGATATTAGGAAGAAATTTTTCACTATTAGAGTAATGGGACACTGGCACAGGTTGCCCAGAGGAGCTGTGGATGTGCCATCCCTGGAAGAATTGAAGGTCAGGCTGGATGAACAACCTGGTCTAGTAGGAGGTGTCCCTGCCCACGGCAAGGGGGTTGGAATGAGATGATCTTTAAGGCTCCTTCCAATCTAAATCATTCTGTGAGTCTGTGATCTTGCACAGGATTCCTGTCACTCAAGTTTGGGTATCTGGAAGATGTCTAGGCTTTTCCTTTAATCAGTGGAGACCTCTTCAGCCTGTTCACGTGATGAAATGTGAGTGTCCACTGTGGGGTGAGATGAACTGTGGTATAAAATTCAGTCATTGGCCTGGTTACCTACCCAAAGAATCTAAATCAGCCTTGGGTCACATGAAGATCCATGAAAATTGTAGGCAGACCACTCATTTTGGATAGCATTCCACTTGACCTTTTTACCACACGTAAACTTTGTCTGCTGTGCTGGTGACATTAGAGGAAATAGAGGAATACAGGTACCTTCCAGGATGTGTGCTTTAGTATGGAAATCATCTTTCAAATACTAATTCTCTCTGTGGAACACAGAGGTTGTTTAGAGATGTAGGTAATGTGGTGTCTACACTTGCTAAGATGAATCCCAGCCTACATAGTCTGACTGCCATCTGACCCAATTCCAACGTTTCTTTAAATAAATAACTCGGACATCTGATGTGCTTGAAAAAACATTTATATTAGTCTATTTCACTGTGTTGAGACTGAGGGCTCATCATCAACAACCACAGGCTTAGACTGATATTAGCACAAACTATGAAATACAAGGTAATCAAGACAATAGCTGATGTCAGACTGTAGCACTGAGTTTCAGAGCCAGATCTTAAAAATGCCAGCCTCTTTCAGAGGCTTTGAAACTGGAGACCCAACCCATCAAAAAAACCATGTACCACCTACACAGATTTCAGTGATCTAGGTCTAAACTGTTCCAGAGTTGGAAGGGCTTTTCACAAGTAGAGTAGTCTTCTCTAATAAGAATTCAAACTCCCTGGACCTCCTGATGTTTATCCATTACCAGAAAAATATATGCTTCATTTCCCATTCCCATTAACATGGATAGCTGTGGCAAAGGTGCCTGAGAACCAGCAGGTTTATAGATCTGTAGCCATATGAATTATCAGCAAGATGCTTCAAAGCCACTGGAGTCCGATATTTACATCTCCTGCACAGAGCCGTCATGAAGTCTATGCATCACTTGAGTCCTACCTAACCAGTCAGCTGGGCCCTGAGCCCTCATATCCCGTGCTGCAAGGAGATCAACCCAAACTGTTGCAACCATCAGCAATGTCTGGCTCAAATTTTCAAGGGAAAAAAAAAAAAATCAACATTGGTTCTCTTTTTACCTTTGAGAGTTTGCTTATTTCTTAGGACAGCTAACTAAATAAAAAGAGTGGCATATAGTAAAGTCTTATACCTCAATATTATATTCTCTCATTGGGTAATTATGTTCTAATTTTTTCCTTACCTCATATTTTGGTGTTTTGTTGGTCATAAAGAACTGAAAATACTTGCAAGAAAAATCTGTTAAAAAAGAATATCCTTCAACTTTTGCAGAGAAAATTGAAAGGAAAGTAAAAACCTCAACAAAATAGCACCCCTCCCTTCTATAATTTGAAATTAATAATTATTCAATAATTTTAAAACAGGACTTATTGGGCGAATGTCACTAGAAAATTACTTTTTGCTTTGAAACTGTTGTTCATAACTAAAGGATAAATAAACATAGCATGAAGAAAAGAAAACTAAACAGTCTAAACACATGATTTTAAAATATATTCACCTGATCTAATCTGATTCTTGAAAATGTTTATTTGCCACATTTTCCCAATTTCACTTTTCATCACAACTGGAAAAAAAAAAAATTAAATAAAAAGCAATCTCAAAAACTCTTCTCCAGGGAGAAAAAAACCCAATTCCCACCCAACACTGACGTGCCACTTCCCAGTTTCAGATATATAATTAGAACAACACTATTTATTCATTCTGCTGCTGCTGAAGATTCTCCTTTATCTCAGTGGTAGGGGATGGTGTTTGTGCTGCAGGAAAACCTATTGTTTGAGCCTCCCTGTAACCATGAATTTCTAAGTGGCCACAGAAAGAAGCATCAGAAACACCAGGAAGTCACAGATACCAACAGGTCTGCTACACGAGCATTCGCTGCTACGAATACGAACAGCATTGTTTCCACTTCTAACTGCAGCACAGCTCCCAAAATGTATTCCCTGGAGCCATGCAAACCTGTTGTTGCAAGAAAAATGAATGGAAACTAGTTTTCTTAGGTGGTGCTGGTGGTGATGTTTGCTTTTTTTTTTTTTTAACTTGATCAACGCACAGGGCTGAAATTTGGCTGTGATATGTTTAGAGATTTCTGAGATTTTTGATACATATACATGTAATAATAAAGTAGGTCTCAGATCCAAGAAAACCTTTTATTAGTTCTTGGGCAAGATTCAGGGTTTTGTTTCAAATTGGGAAAACTCTGCTGGTGAAAGCCAACATCTTTATGAGTCTCAGAGCAAACAGGGATGTGAAATTAAAAAAGAGATTTTTTTTTATTTTTATCTATGAACCTGTCCAAAACTGGAACATAGCCTTCTCTGAGTAGAATCCCTTGAGATTCACAGTCCCTACTAACCCTTCAGCCCTGCATTCCTCACCAAATAGATGTCATACATCATTTCTGAAACTCAGACTGCAAATGGGAGCATTTCCTAGAGGCAGGAGCAAATGATTCCCCTGATATCTCTTTCTCATATATGGCATTCCACCACCTATTGTCCACTCCGTATGCTTCCTTCTCCCTGGTAATACCCCCAAGAGATGGCTGATGTCCCGCAAAATAACCAGAGAATGCATCTTTAATTGGGTCCAGAAGAAACTTTATTACCCTGTAGCTAGCTTCTTTGGTTTTTTCTATAACAAATTATCCTAATGATCTGACCCAGGACCAGATGTTAATTGCAATGGAAAGTAATCAATTTCCTTTACTGAGCGTGAACTCATTTGCAAGGTTAGTCAGTGAGCAGATATGGAGTTCTTAATGAGGCAAGAACCTAGCAGACCTTCTGGGTTCCTTGTGTCGATTCCAGGTTTACTGCATTGCACCCATTTTCACTCTACCTTTCTTTAGCCAGGCCACCCTATTAAAAAAATAGCAAAAAATCCCCCGCAATCTGTCTCTGATCATTTGGTAAAGAATGGGAAAAAAAAAGTAATAATGCAACAACCACAGCCATCTGAGAGCAGTAGATTCTGACAGAGAAAATCACCCTCTGTATATATAAAAATAAAAATAATAAATATGTAAATCACGCGGGAAATTATGGCTAACGGCATGTTGTTTAATAGAGGGTATTATTATAAATATGGGAGATGCTCAAACAACAAATTAAGCCTGCAGTATTCCGAAAAGGAGCTCAGAGGACGCAACCTAAATTCTAACTTGGCTGCTGTCTTCAGTGCTTCTGTGCTTTCGTCTGGGTTTTATATTACCACTGAGCACAGCTTTAAGAGGGAAAGGTTGGGCCATCCAGAGTGATAAAAATATAAAGAGGGGAGGGCGATAGCAGAAGGAGGTATTTAATCTTCCAGTGAACTTCTCAGAAGATAGTTCAGCAAGAAAAAGCGCTTTTGGTGGGATTGGATATGAAGAACATTTTCCATCCTGGGGAGGATAAGAGGTTGTGTGTTCAGCAGCCACCGGGATAGCTGTAACAGTGCAACCTCTGGTGTATTTGCACCAGTGGAGCTGAAAATTGGAGTAAACACCATTGTTGTGAAGAGCAATTTAGTCTGCCTACCTAGGGGTTGTAGTGGGGCAACTGCGGCTACTGCTGCTTATAGTGAGTCTCTAGTCTGCCCCTGCTCTGTGAAACAACGTCCTTAATTTTTAATTTATTTTTTTTATTTAAGAGAGGATAACCTTCCTGTCCAGCTGTCTCTAAATTTCTAATTCTAGAGCAATCCCTCCTTCTTTTCAGTCCAATTTTTGGTGTAAAAATCCCATATCCACCATTTTATGTGTGAAAGTGGGCCATAAATTTAAATCAAGGCCTCTTACAAGCAAACTTGGTTTTAAAATATTTAAGAATTAGCCCCACTGCACCAAGACTGAACCTCATATTTCAGTTAATCAGTAAACCTTAGCTACAAAATCAAATAGCTTTTTCTCACGGGGAAATGTTCTACAAAATCCTCCAAGGTATACCAGCTATCAGAACAGTCTCTATCCCAAGGATATATGTGAACAAGAAGAAGAAAAGCCTGCTACCAGGAGAGTGGTAACAATGCCTGGGACAATCATTCACTTGCAGAAGAAAGTGTCTCACATCTACAGTCCCAGTCCAAATGATTCTTGGAATTCACGTTTTTGGGACTGGCAGCACCACTCCTGGGAGATGATCAAGTGAAAACAGACATGAGGGCAATGTGCTATGGAGGCAGGGGAGGCAGGAGAGCAAGAGAAATCTAAGGGAAAAATGATTAATCAAAGAGAAGGAAGGGGAAAAAATATCCAACTCCATAATATATTTTTATACATATCTGTTCTGGTATCTAATTGCAAAACTGAAATCTCAGTGGCCCCCAATGGCGTTACATAAAGCACTAGTAATTTTCAGTGCATTCAGCTAGAAAGGGGTATTGAAAGGTGTGTTCTGTACCTGTCTACATTAATAAATATTGGTTCAGTAAGAGATTTTCTCAGTGATGAGGTTACCCACAAGTTGTGCCTATATTAGAGACCCCTTCAAAGTGCACAAGTCAGGTTGTTCTGCTACATCAAGGACGGGGTTCGACAAAGCCTGTAGCTTCCCAATTTTTTTGAGGGGAACACAGTTCCTGGAGGTGAGGGTGTATGCCATGAGTGAGGAGGAAAAAGTGCTTCTCACTGTCATCTCATGTGTACTTTCAGGGACAAAATCTGAGTAGGGTATTTAACATGGGGTGTCTTTCCCACCAAATTGAGTTAATTGGGAGGGATGCTTAAAGAAGAAAATGTATCATCGTTTTGACTGAGAAGAGCAAGTGTACAGCTCTGCTCACAGCTTTGTGTATGCCCTGGAGTCATCTGAACTCTTGCAACAGGAGCAAACTTACTTTTTTAAAGCCCTTTCCTAGCAGTCTTTCAAGTTCTCATCTGGCCTGTTTATACATTTGAAGTGGAAATCAGAGTATCATTTGGCTGTCACAGAATTTGTGAGAAGATGGGCCTGACAACTACTTGTGGTGTTGGGCAGCTGAAGAATTTGGACCATGGTGCTGAAGAGGCAGCCTTGGATGCTGTCAGAGCCAGCCCTTGATTCCATCAGGCCCCTCTCTGGCGGCAACAGGGGAGGGAGAATTGCCCCTGGGGCTATCGGGTACAGAGCTGCTTTGGCCAAATTAGTAACAGTGCAGTGATCACCTCAAACCTCTTCACCTGGAGCTTCACCTCCTCTGTTCACAGCTCTGCAAGCCCAGAGCCCGTTCATCTGCCTGTCAGATGCCAGCACAGATATCTGCATGAGTAATCACTGCAGATCCAAAACACCACACGTGACTTAAATGACACTTTCTCCCTCGCTTCTCCTTTCCCCATCTCACCCAAAATAACAATGACACGACTGCTGTTTTCACCTGCTCCCCAGAAGAGATATCCAAAAGCACTTCCCTATCTACTTATCACCTTTCCTTTCTCCTCAGAGTTGGTGTGTGAACCAAGGAAGAGATTTTTTTTTTCCTGGACATTCAGCAAACATGCTGAACTTTTGTCAGGTTGCTTACAAAAAACTTTTCAGCAGAGGATGTTGAGTATTACCAGGGAATGCACTAAGTCATTAAAATAAATCTGCAAATAAACTGCAGGAAATATCGCAGGTTCATAACCTGTACCATGAACCCCAGACCCCACACAAACACGTTTTCTTGTTCCACAGAGGGTCAGCTTTGGACAGGGTCAGACAAACTGAGCCAGGCTTATTAGCCTGGGCTCCCAGCCAGCATGCTGGAGCTCGTGGCAGGGTGCAGAGGCAAGGTGTGGGTGGTGCAGGAGGTGGGAAAGTGCAGATAGCATGGGAAGAGAGAGGTGGAGGCAGTGAGAGGAACCTGGGGCACAGAGTGAGAACACAGAGGATACTCAGGAAATGAGGAGGAGAAACACACCAGGAGATGGGGTCAGAACCAAAACAGCAGGAGCACATGGAGGAAGAAGAGATGGCAGCAAAGTGTGGATGGGGAGACTGTCATGATGCTGGCTTTAGTCACCCACTCCAGTTACAGCCAGTGTGCTGGTGTCCCCCCCAGACACAGCACTTAGCCAATTGTGCAGTGCTACATGTGGGGAAAAAGAAACTTCTTCCTGACCCCTGCAGGCAATCAGTTTATGCCCTGAAGCATGAGATTTGATTAGCCTCATTATCTCAGCTTACATAACTGTAAACGTTATTAATGGTAATAAAATTATCTAGCCTGTTTTAATAATACAGCCACAGTATTTGTCTCGATGACCTCCTGTGGCTGTAAATCCCACAGGGGACTGGCACATGGCATAGTGGTTCTTTTTATTTATTCTAAATTTACCAGTCATTAATTTCACCCAGTCACTCCTTGTTCTCCCATTATGAGATGGAGTGAGAAGAAGCCGATTCTGTCTCAGTGCACCTTTCCTAACGCCAGAAACAAGTAACTCCAAGTCTGACTAATAAGTTTGGGAGTAGACACCATCAGGCCTTCAAGACTTGGGATTAATCCTCTGTCCCTAGCTGTCAACTAATATATTCCCATGATATCATGGGACTTGGCCCAAACTCCTTAAAATTCACCATGCAATTAAGGAGATTTAGTATCGTGGATGTGAACTCATCAATTACCTGAAGCCTAAGCTACAGTTTCAGCTTCCAAGTGTCCCAAAGTAGCTAAACTTCCCTGATCTCTGGTGAGAGGTCTTGCCAAGGGAGATGCAGCAGCACCACTTTAGATTTCAGCCATAGTATCTTACTCTATCTCTGATATTCTGCTTTCTGCCTTTGCAGAAGCAGCCAAACCACAGTGCAAATCTCCGTTTCCCAGTGGATGATGTTTCCACCAGCGGTCTTCCTCCAGCACATTCTTAAAGAGCGCTCAAGAGAGGAAAAGCTGGACATGGCTACAAACTCTTCCTTGTTTGATGCATGCTTGCTCCTTACTATGAGAGGTGAAGGAAACTCCTGCCTTGTCTCATCTCATGCTGAGAAATAGCTGGACAAATCAAATAAAGAATGAGAGAATAAGGTATTCCTTGTCTTGCCTGCAGCAGATTGTACCTGTCTATATAATTTTTATGGAAATGCTGAGAATCTGTTCCTGTACTCACACTTTTAAATATAAAGGATGGTGTTATGGGACAAAGTTAGGGATAATTTTGAGAAGAGAGGAGTAATAAAGAGTTGCTATTCTTCTGTGCTTCTCTGTACAGTGCTGCATTGTGTTCTCACATAGGATGTGGGGGGAAATCATAACTTCAGAGTTTTCTTTCAGGAGCAAAGATACAATGAGATAATTCATATTATTTGGGTTGGTTTTTTAAAACTAGATTCTGCCAGCTTAATAAAAATATCCAATGTAAACATTTGCTCATTGTCACAAACGAGGCTGTCCCTAAATGATTAAATCAAAACGAGCCTGGTTGAAAACAAGCAGTAAGGTCATCAGGGAGGTTGTGCTGTGGGTCGGCCCAACANCACACCAGGAGATGGGGTCAGAACCAAAACAGCAGGAGCACATGGAGGAAGAAGAGATGGCAGCAAAGTGTGGATGGGGAGACTGTCATGATGCTGGCTTTAGTCACCCACTCCAGTTACAGCCAGTGTGCTGGTGTCCCCCCCAGACACAGCACTTAGCCAATTGTGCAGTGCTACATGTGGGGAAAAAGAAACTTCTTCCTGACCCCTGCAGGCAATCAGTTTATGCCCTGAAGCATGAGATTTGATTAGCCTCATTATCTCAGCTTACATAACTGTAAACGTTATTAATGGTAATAAAATTATCTAGCCTGTTTTAATAATACAGCCACAGTATTTGTCTCGATGACCTCCTGTGGCTGTAAATCCCACAGGGGACTGGCACATGGCATAGTGGTTCTTTTTATTTATTCTAAATTTACCAGTCATTAATTTCACCCAGTCACTCCTTGTTCTCCCATTATGAGATGGAGTGAGAAGAAGCCGATTCTGTCTCAGTGCACCTTTCCTAACGCCAGAAACAAGT
The DNA here is from genome assembly GCA_013397815.1 of Aleadryas rufinucha. Taxonomy (NCBI): domain Eukaryota; kingdom Metazoa; phylum Chordata; class Aves; order Passeriformes; genus Aleadryas; species Aleadryas rufinucha. The sequence goes on along the minus strand of VZTH01014308.1, from coordinate 345,255 downwards.
AACTCCAAGTCTGACTAATAAGTTTGGGAGTAGACACCATCAGGCCTTCAAGACTTGGGATTAATCCTCTGTCCCTAGCTGTCAACTAATATATTCCCATGATATCATGGGACTTGGCCCAAACTCCTTAAAATTCACCATGCAATTAAGGAGATTTAGTATCGTGGATGTGAACTCATCAATTACCTGAAGCCTAAGCTACAGTTTCAGCTTCCAAGTGTCCCAAAGTAGCTAAACTTCCCTGATCTCTGGTGAGAGGTCTTGCCAAGGGAGATGCAGCAGCACCACTTTAGATTTCAGCCATAGTATCTTACTCTATCTCTGATATTCTGCTTTCTGCCTTTGCAGAAGCAGCCAAACCACAGTGCAAATCTCCGTTTCCCAGTGGATGATGTTTCCACCAGCGGTCTTCCTCCAGCACATTCTTAAAGAGCGCTCAAGAGAGGAAAAGCTGGACATGGCTACAAACTCTTCCTTGTTTGATGCATGCTTGCTCCTTACTATGAGAGGTGAAGGAAACTCCTGCCTTGTCTCATCTCATGCTGAGAAATAGCTGGACAAATCAAATAAAGAATGAGAGAATAAGGTATTCCTTGTCTTGCCTGCAGCAGATTGTACCTGTCTATATAATTTTTATGGAAATGCTGAGAATCTGTTCCTGTACTCACACTTTTAAATATAAAGGATGGTGTTATGGGACAAAGTTAGGGATAATTTTGAGAAGAGAGGAGTAATAAAGAGTTGCTATTCTTCTGTGCTTCTCTGTACAGTGCTGCATTGTGTTCTCACATAGGATGTGGGGGGAAATCATAACTTCAGAGTTTTCTTTCAGGAGCAAAGATACAATGAGATAATTCATATTATTTGGGTTGGTTTTTTAAAACTAGATTCTGCCAGCTTAATAAAAATATCCAATGTAAACATTTGCTCATTGTCACAAACGAGGCTGTCCCTAAATGATTAAATCAAAACGAGCCTGGTTGAAAACAAGCAGTAAGGTCATCAGGGAGGTTGTGCTGTGGGTCGGCCCAACATAATTCACATCTTAGGTCAAACCCCTCCATTTCTTGTTTCTCCATTTGGAGAAATCATTTGTAGAGCCCTGCTGATTCAAATGAGAATCCAGGGTGAAGTACTGCTGCAGTTTGTAGGAAATTCTTCAGAAACAGTGCCAGGGGCAGGGGAGCAGCAGTGGGGTGAAGGATGAATTTGCTCTGTGCACCGTGACTGCAGCATTTGCACAGAGGGTGCCGTCCCAGGGGCTGTTGTGTGCTGTTTTCTCCTGAGGACACTAGTGGTTTACAGCAGCAAAAGGGGTGCAAGAGCCAGATCTGTTGTGACAAAATGATGCCTGCGACTTCTACATGCACTTTGTAGTTTTGGGAGGAGGGAGTTTAGGCTCCTGCTTGAGGTCACAGCTGCTAATATCGCCAAAGGGCTGCTTCCCTTTCACCTGTTCGACCAACAGCCCTTTAATGCCAGAGCTGAGTCCAGCCAGTGTCCTCAGACCAGGCAGAAGGGGGGTCTCAGTTCCTCAGAAAAAGCAGCAAGGGACAGGACAGGTCCCACAAACCTTGTCAGCTTTCAGAGCAAAGGCAGGTCTGGGTTAGCCTTTTGGAGAGTCAGCATCCTCCAGGCCTTCCTTGTGCAAATGCTGCTCCTCAGTACCACCATGGCAGCTCAGATCTGTGTAGATAAACCCTTCACACAGAAGGCAAAGCTGAATTCCCAGTCCACAGCATTGACCTACTAGTTAAGCACTGCAGTGCCGTTTGCTGGATTCCCAGCGCAAACATATGCTTTCAAACACAAATTGGGATTCTTCTAACAGATTAAAGCTGTTTTCCTTCCCTGGAAAACAGCCTGTGAGGAAGGGAGCTAAAGGCTCGACTGCCTCACCATGCTCCCTGGCNAGACCAACTCCACGTCTGGTGCCTTCCTCCTACCGATTTCCCTCAGGTCAGAAGAACTCTGTCATCAATCCCCCACTGAGACTTATTTCCAAAGATCAGCACTGACCCAGAAGTCACTTGGCACCGCACCATCAGAACAGCATGTGCCGGCGCTGCTGAGAGGAGAATCTCACAGAGACCGGATTCAGGATGTCGGGCCGTCTGCTAAGCACTTGTCAGGTTCCCATATTTCAGAAAGAAGTCTTTATGCGGCTGACTTGGTGACTGGAGGATGTATTTATAAAACAACACGCAAGGGTCAGGCTGGTTGACCCCGTCGTAACACTCTGCATTGCTGAGCAGGAGGGACCGGGCTGATTCCCAGCGCTCACTGCTCTCGCCCAGAGGCAGGAGCAGGGCAGGAGATGGCTGCTTGGAGCTTGGAGATGGGGATGGGAAGGCCAAGACAGTCAGTGTTGGGGATGTGCTGTGGGATGAAGGGCTATAAGGAGACTGGAGAGAGATGCATGTGAGACACTGGATGAATTCTTCACCTGCTCATGGACAGGGGGCCCTGGGGCCACGTGGAGAGGAAGGACCTACACGTCAGAGTTGGTGTGAGGTAGGGACCAGGTAAAAAGGATTACTCATCTCAAGAGTCGTCACTAGAAGCCCTGCACAGCACAATGTGATTTTTCTTGCTCTGGGACTTCCACTGCTGTTCAGTGCACTACTTCCAACACCTCCATCTGATAGAAGAAAGCCCAAGGAAAAGGGAGAAGCAACAGCAGTGTGCTGTAAATTTACTTGGTCCAGGAAGCAGCAGGGAAGTACCTACATGAAGGACAGTTTGTGAGCATAAGCCAAAAAGTAGCTTAGATTTTGTGAAAGGAAGAAGAATAGAGCTCTATGCTACAGCTTAAAGAGGACTTTCCTAAAAACATAGACAATGCACAGGGGTACCTAGGCATGGAGAAACCAGTCCTTCTACCTATCCCTTAGTAAGTGATGGCTGCACCCAGCTCATAATCTCTCAAGGCAACGTAATCCTTGCAAAGGAGGGAGTCTTCTCCACATAAACATCGAGTACAATTAGCAGACATTGCTCACGCAATCTCTATGGTCAGAGCCTGGACAAACTGAAATATTTTTAATCACAGACCAAACACATCCCTTGGTGCCTGCCAGTTTAGAAAACACAGAGCTTTCCCAAATCTGGGCCACTGGATTGCATCCTGCATGGAGGCATGGGACAGCTGATCCCACAATGAGAGCAGGACAGATAGAGAAAAGTGCTCTCCTTTGGACATGTAGATGCCAACCATAAAGGAAACTTGTGGCAAGATGTGACTGCTCTGACTGTGCTGTCTGAGACTGTCCCTTTTCACTGCATGCAGGGAACCTGTGACACCGGGCATCAGTGCTGACTTCATCAGAGTTTGCTGGTGTCCCTAAGCAGTCAAGCACCAAACAAAAGTGGTGTTTATTCAACCATTATCATGGGTGCAGATCTGAAATTTGAATCACAGCTTTTCACTGCAGTTGGTCAGAGAATGACACACTGTTATGACCCTGTCTTCCGAGATGAACTAAACACATTTTTGTGGTGATATTTCCAGTTGTCATGCTCACAGGTCTGAATTTTGAATCCTCTGAATACTGTTAAATCCTCAAGGGCTTAACCATTCAGAAGAAGGGAAAAGGCCACTAATGGGAGATGGAGAAAGAATTAAAAGGAGACACAACATAATGCATAGCTAAACACAAGAACACGCAAACACACGAACAATCAACTCAGTCCTACTTTGAATGAAATCACTCTGGGAAGAACAATTCCTTTCACTCCAGGAAATACTGGGTGAATTTCTCCAGCCCATGTTATGTAGGTCAAAGCAGATTATCGCAGTAATCCTCGGGGCTTTAACATCTATGAATATACCCAGCTGATTGCTGAGCAGGCCGTTGGAGTGGCTTGGTGTAATGTGTGCTGATACTGTTCAGACACAGAGGATGGGTACATGCCTGAGCTAAGAGACTGCATTTTCTTAGGTGTAACTCACAATTTTCAGTGCTGAGATGCTGTATTCTCATGACAGCCTTTACTTACTTTCCCAGACTTCACTTTGGTTTCTGTGCAGTCTGGGAAAGGGATACCAGACTTCAGTGTCACTGCAGATCCATGGGATGGCGTTTCTTGTCAGCAGCTGACAAACTGCCACCCACAAAAGTGCCACCTTTTCTCAGGGTGGCACTGGTGCTTGTCTGACACCACCTGGGTCCCACACCAGACCTGGTCAGCTGCATGAGCTAGCTCACCTCAGGAACTCTTCAGGAGCTGGACTCAATGATCCTTCCAGCTCTGGATAATCTCTGATTCTATGATTGTGATAAAACCCTCAAGCCTGATGAGTGCTGCGCTGGTGCAGCAGAGAGAGCACAAACATGCAGATAAGGGCAGGGGATGACATCGCCCCTGCTTGTGGCAGCTCGCCATTGGAGCTATTTACTGATATTATCGAAACATGTCCTTCGCTGTCCTGCCTGAGGAGCTGTGGTGATTGATACGGGGCTGACTTCAGACACCGCTCCCCTCTAACCCAGCTAAGTGCCTCACCAGTGACGGCAGAAGGGCTCAAGACGCTTCCTTTCCCAATGTCTTGACAGAGGATGGCTCCAGCAGGAACCAGACCGGCATCTGTTGCATGTTGTGTTAGGACCCCGGGCTGTGAGCTGTAGCAGCATGGAGCAGACGTGCCTTCTGCTCCACTGCCTTGTCTGTGGGGAGCAGCAGACGCTGGGGAGAGGGCGAGACAGGCACCGCTACAGATTCGTTATCATAAAACACCAGGAGCCTGGAGTCAGGGCACGGGCCAGGTCTGGAGGCATTTTAATCTGCACTATCCCAAGCATGCTTCCAGGTAAATTTCAGTGTCCTCTTCCCCCTCTCTCCCCTGCACATAAGGGCTGAGTTATCAGATCCTCAGTATTCATCCCGCGGTACAGGTAAAACCAACATTAATTCTTTGCTCTCCCATCTCACAATTTCTATTTCAGCACCTCTCGGTATCTTGGGAGACAGCCCTTATACTCTGAGCTTAGCCCACAGGTAAATCCTCAGAGGTGGCTGTTTCCACTCTTCCTATGCCCATTGCTCTAAGAAAATATAATAGGAAAAAATAAAAAGCTGCCCACATTAGTATACAGAGAGAGGCAATTTATACAGGGCATTAGGCATGCAGTACAAATGAGAGTACAGGAAGAGAAGAGTGAATGGTGAATGTTTATGGAATAAGTTAACAACTGGGAATGATGTTGCGTTTTCCATGCAAGCAGACAGACAGATATAACATGGTCCCAATAGGGAAGAATAAATCCCTGTAGTTTGTGGCCTACTTTCAGCTTCATTAATGGAATAAAGGCCAGGAGGCATGATGTCATGAAATTAGCTTCCTAATTAAACATTGCTTTTGCCTCTCTTCCCCTCCCCTCTCTGGATGAAGTCAGTGGCTTTTCTGGCTCAAAGTGCTTGCTATTTGTCAAAGATTGAAGCTCCTTCTGAGCAGGGTATTTAGATGTCTTTACCAACATCTCACAACAGCATGACCTGCAGTTTGAAGCCCAGAGCCTGGAACCCTGGCTTCTCTTAAGACTCCTAGAAAGCCCAAGGACTTCTCAGACATACCCAAATTCTTTCACACACCTACCCATGCAATTTTCTCCAAGAACCTCTGAAGGAATGTGCTATGCATAGCCATTAAGGAACCTAAAGCAAATTTGCCGGCTGGAACTGTTCAGTGAACAAGTTCTTGCTCTGAGTTTGCTCTTTCATCTCAACTTTTCACATAAAGAAGGGTCAGAGAACCCACTGTAACTTTGGACTGTTCAACCCAACTGAATGATAAGCCTGCCTTGCTAGGTAGCAGGAGATTGGGTCTTTGTTGTCCTGTCCTCTCCTTATTACCACATGTCCATCACTGGTAAAGAACCAGCATGACAGTGTGAGATGGAAACAGATTAAAAATATTCCTTCATTCCTTCCTACATATGTACAACAATATTGAGAAGCTGAGTCTCTGCTTCGTAAAAAGATACCAGAATCAGGTTGTACACATCATCTCCAAACCTGTCTGAGAGCAGTGAAAAAGTAAACCTAGAAGAGGTTCTGCTAAAGAAGGAAAGATTTTACGTCTCCTAATTTTGCAATCTGTTAATTGGTAAAACCACCTCCATAGTTTGTTCTTAATGTAGGTCACTCATACACAGAAGAAAAAATAATTGATATTTCCCCCCATTCTATAATATAATAGTTTACAATAGTAGCTCCAGAAAAAGACCAAAGTTCATCATTATCATAAAAAAATTGGACACAGGCTTCCAAACTAATCCGAACTTTGTAGCAGCCTAGTAGGTCCTTGTAATGTAATATCTTTACACTAAATCCTTATAATAGTTATAACCACAAGCAAACCATACCTCTCCCAAGTTTCTGTGCATCCACCACTGGCCTGAACAAGTCCTTTATTCTTTTCTGAATCTACTGTATGGGGAGTGCACCGACCTTTCTCCCAGAAAATGTCCATAGCCTTACTTTGTCCATTCAGCTAAAAATGCTGCAAATACAGTGTGGCCATGAATAATAGAGAGCCCAAAAGTAGATGCTGCCAAGAATGGGTGACTCAGGAAGTGGTTCAGACATATGCATGAGAACATTTAGCCCTGCAATTCATCAAATGTGGATGTGTTGTTCATATTTATCATTTTTATTCCAATACCAAAGCAGAATCTACTATATTTATTTAAGAAGCTACAGCCTCTGCAGTTCTAGCTTCTTGAAGACGAGCACACTCCAGCGTGAAGCCACTATCCCACTCTCCTTTCTTTCCTCACTCAGGTGGAGTGATGGGAGATGTACTGATACATCTCTGTGTTACGGCTCGTGGTGTGAGGCAGGAGTGGAGTGGAGTTTCAGGTGGGACAAGGCTCTAGTTTGCTCATCTTAATCTCCATATGCAGACTGCACAGGCACTGGAACCACCTCAGCTTCTAATTTATCACCTATGGGCTCCCTGCTTCCTCTTAAATTCCACATGTAAAAAGGTGGGGATTCGAAAATGAACCAAACTGCCCTGAAAAGGTGCATCACTAGAGTGCAGCTGATAGTCAGGGACTCAAATTCCCTTAGCCCCAGCTGTCCACCCCCACTTCATGAACCACACTGATGCTGACAAACCGAGACACCAAGCAAGAGGGATGCACAAGGTCATGAAAGGAAGGGGTGATGGGGCTGTGTGCCAGTGATACAAAGCATGATCTATAGCCTTAAGCCCAAAGCAAACATCCTCTCTACCCTGCACCTCTCCTCCTCTCTCCCCTTTCCTGCTCTGCCATACAAGTCCCAGTGTGATACTACTACAGGGCATCCCTGTAATGTATGTTAAGTAAGTGTGTGTCTCCGGGTGCGCTTGTCTCCCATTGAGATGGAGTTATTTTCTCTCACTCGGCATCTTTTGTGCAGGTGCATGCTTTACAAACAGAAAAATCAGCACTCTGCAAAAGTGTTTCTGTTAACATTTATCACCCCTTCCCTTAGTCATCACCACAGCAGCCCTCCCGGGGGAATGGGAATGCTAATTCAAGGGAAGATGTAATGCCAGGCCATTGGGAGCCCTGGATTAGAACAACAACATGAAAGAGAGAAGAAGGGAAAAGAAGAGAGACAGGAAGGGAGAAAGAGTCCTAAAGACAGAGGCAGAGAAGGAGTTGAAGTCTCATTCCCTTTTATTGCAGCCCCATGCTTTTTAATTGTTCTGCCTGAGTAAATCCTTCCTCTGTGATCCTGTTGTTAATGAAAAAGTCCATTGCGGTCACTCTGATGGCTTTAAGCTTATGCTTGTACAATGGTTTCTTGAATCCCAGAGCTGTTAATATATCTGGAGTGGAGCAGCTGCAGGGCAATCTATTTCTATGATAATGTGTATACAGAGGTTTTTATCTTTTTCTTTTTTTTTTTTATTTTTTTATTTGGGTGGGGGGAAGGGAAGACAAGAGTGATTCCTGTTATCCTCTTTTGCCTCCTTCACCTCTGATCTTTCTCCTAAATATTTCTAGGTGGTCTGCCCAGAGCCCCAGGTGTTACTATACAACTTCAGCTTTGATAGGCCACTGTTAAGGGCTGAGATTTTATCTATAACTGTGTGGTATAAAGCTCAGCGTTGCTGTTGCAAAATCATAAGTGTACAACGGTTAATCTCTATTAAGAACTAGGCTGGTAAAATGAAAATCCCGAGATATCCCAGAGTGCTTTCTAACTGCAGCAAAACCTCTGGTTCTGAATTCCAGGAGTAAAATGATTTCACCCTCCAAGAGCTCCCATGGTACATAGGGATTGAAATTGAAATCTGGAGTTGCACCCTATAAAATTGTAAAATGTTACAATATGAAACCAAATAATTTTGCAGACTCTGTCCAAAACTGACAGCACTCGTGTTTGAGGTATCTATGTGTTGTAGTACCACATGGAAGCCTATTATAATTTATGCCCATGTAGTTAAATTTAGTGCTTATTTCCCTGCCACACAGGTTGATCAAAAATTATGTTCTCTTTTTCCCTTCATTCCTCTTTCTAATGAAAGTTTTGAAAATTGACATGAAGTAAGAAGCTGACATCTCCTAAAATGTGTCAGCTGCTCCTGAAAAGGCAACAAGCCTTCAGCTCCATCCCTCAACTTCTCCCTTTAAAAAGTCAAACACATTTTTGACGGAAAAAAATTAGCTACAGTTTTCTAGTACACAATATTCCTATTTTTAGCAAGAAGCGTAGTAGAGTGAGGATTGCCCTACAAAGCTAAGCATGACGTGTTAAAATAATCAGCACATTGAGACACAGAACTTTGCTGCATTATTTGTAGACATCCTTTGGATCTAATTTGTATTAGAATGGAGAGGCTCTCTTTAATTATATGCAGCAAAAGCACATTCAACTTGAAGACACACAATATCTTCTTAAAATTCTGTTGAAAACAGAGAGCCCTTTGCAGGCAGTGAAGATGTCAACTCTTCCTCTTTTTACTTTTTAATATTGTCCAAATCCAAATAATTCAAGCCTCAAACCTTATAATTGTTGGCCTCACAATCTCAACCTTGGTGAAGGGTGTGGCCAAAATACAACAAAAACTCAAGCTGTTTCCTTTTTCGTTCTTTGGCATACTATGAAATGGATCATTGCTCTTACTTTGCCCTACCCCCCTGTAATTATTTAGAAGGTACTGTCGCAGAAAGGTCAGATAGCAGAAAACTTGACTCAGTCTCTCACAGACATACGTTTGGGGCTAAAAAGGGCAATGGCACTTCACATATGTTCACTGAAGAAAAGAACATTTGGAGATCTTACTCAAAGGGTTTTTTGATACAAACCAAAAAAGTTATATTCACTATTAAACCAAAACCATGTAGCAATATATATTTTTATTTTCTTCCCCTCTACTACTGTATGTTAAGGCAAATATTCTTCTAGTAAAGCCAGGAAAATGAAAAATTCAAGGACCAGCTTCCTGCAACTATGCATTTTTTTCAATCTAAAGACAACACTGTGTCAGTGAAAGGTCTTGTTTGAGCAGCTGGAGACTTGAAGATTTACATTTTTCGGCAGTGTAAAATAGTTGGCCAATAAGAGCAACTCAGAAAATGAAGGGAAAATTTAATCTGAAGCTTATTCAAATACTCGACCTCTATTTAATTGCAGCCCAGCTAAGATCCTTAAGAGTGCTCTACCTGTCCGGTTGTTGCAGGTTATACTCTACTAATCATTCCCCATATTGAATTAAGTAGACACTGCATCTGCAATTAAAAATAAATATGACAGTGTAAAGGAAGCAAGAGGATCTTATTCAACAAAAACAAGCAGTGATTCATTCTTAATCTTTTGTATCAGGAACACCACCTTCACTGTAGTGAGATGTGCTACTCAGTCAAGCTTCTGTTGACGTGTTTTGACAAAATTCCTTTCTTCAGGTTATTTGCTTGATCCTAAAGAGCGAAAGATAGAGCCCTGCTATTTTATACATTGTGTGAGCTCCTAATAAGGAACATGGTCCTTTCCCTGGAGGACTTGAATTAAAAGAAACATGACAGAAAATAGGAACAGCAACAAAAGCAAAGACAAAAGTTGAAGGGCATCATTTTCAGAGATGTCTTGGGTACTAGAAACTTTCAAGGGCCAGTTCTTTCGATTGCCTGGAAGATGACAGTGGAATCTGGTGTAAATACCAGTTCTGGATAAGGTGACAAGACAGCTGGGTTTGCTGCTGTGTGGACATATCTCCTGGCTCCAAATGAGCTCAGGCATTTGTACCTCAGAGCCCCCTCTGGTGTAGACATTGCTTGGAAACCACTCCCAAGCTCTGAGGTCACTTTGCTCCTTTCGAAAGTCTTTTTAAAAAACTAATGCACAATGCTGGGTATAAATTTTTGTAAATGAAACAAGGGATGGTGAATGGTGTTGGGTAGGACTGAGCTGCAACACACACTGCAGGCTTGGGGCTCTATTTGTAGCTCAGACAGCTTTCTCCAGAGGTCAAGTTTTCTGTTTTCTAACAGAGGTACAAAATTCACTTCTAGAGTCACCATTGGAGACCACAGAGTTTTGAACATCAAAACAAAATTGATAAAATGATCATGGATCCAACTGAGGCTAATATATCTGGCTAGTTTAAGGGCCAGGTCTTGGCACCCTAGCTGGATCAGATGGTTTGGGAAAAATATTCGTATTGTTAACCTACTTCTGCGTGGGCCTTGAGTTGAAATGGTGATGCTTCCAGGAAATATGCAGCTGTGTCCAAGGAGACCAACCACTAACTCGAGCCCAGACAGGGATATGCAGCCAACTGAGCCAGTCTGTTTCCTCCCCCCCCAGAAAAATACAAAATGTGTTGACTTGATGTCTTGGGGAGAAAAGAAAAAACAAAAAAGAAATTTAAAAAAACAAACAAACAAACAAACAAAAAAAGCACAAGGAAGCTGGACTCACACCAACTCAGAGGCCTTTACAAAGACCAGGCTTGGCCTCAGCCTTCCTGCAAGACAGAGATGAATGGAACAACTCCCTCTCCAGAGAGCCCTACCAGCACATATCACAATGGTACCAGCTGAACTGCAGATGCTTTGTAGCAGGTAGCCTTTAAGGACCTGGGAAACCAGCCCACTGCCTTATTGAGCTATTACCTCCTATACAAACATTACATTTACTATCCACATCCCTACCAGAGGCACTGCAGTTTCATTTTGGCTTGCCAGGTACAATGGCTGCTGCTCCCCTCTCATTCCTTTTCGATTTCTCTGCTCCCCTGTCTCCTTGTCCCTGCTGTCTTCAGGAAAGGTGGAATCCTGCTGCTTCAAAACCCACTGCTGTCTACAGATCAGTGCAAAACTGTAGGCACATGTTTCCATTTGGCCATTATTGTCTGCTCTAGATGAGCAAAACCAGATTAGCTTTGCTTCTACCAGAAACTTTAGACTTTGAGAAGGCAAAAGCATTCCCACCTTTAGTCTAAAATTACAGCGAATATTACTTTACACACTCATTGCAAAGCTACACTGAAGCATCTTGTCTTTTTAGCTGCTGCAAGAACAGCAAATAATAATGCAGCTTGCATGTTATAATTTTCAATACAGTAGTTGCTGGCTCAGGCAAAGCAAGTAAAGGAGGAGGGGGGGCAGAAAACCCTATAGGATTCTGGGTATTTTTTTTTCCTTTTACCTCATTAAGCTTTGCTTCCAATTACATTTTAATGATGCTTGATGTCTTCTGTATGCTAGCATTTACTGCAGTCTCTTTAAATTTAATCGTCTTGATAATGGGTTACTCTGACACTGCAAATTAGGGGCTGAAAGAAACCTTTTGCCACATCCAGAAAAAGCTGTGTGTCCACTCCGCAGCCTGTTGCTACTCAGCAAGAAATAGCAGGCTGCTATTGTAGTGTTCCTTCTGCCTCATGGCTTCCTGCTTCCTAAATGGTGAATTAGGATGAACAATCACACGTGGGGGGTAGGGGGGAAGAAAAAAAAAAGCGGTTTATTTCTGGAAACTTGCTTTCTATCAGCCTGTTTGAAGCCACTTTGGGGGATGGGGCATCATTTTGAGCAGTTTGTTTTCTCCAATTTTCTCCACCCTCATTGGGAGCTCTAATGGTTGGTTTTGTGCTGTAACTGGTAGCTAAGGGGAGTTTATGGATTTATTTTTGAAGACAGTATTACCTTTTTCCAGCACCTCTCATCCTCATACAACACGCATCTCGATAGTATCCACGCAAGCTGTAAACTCACAGCCCCATGTGGAAAGATGAAGAGTGTAAAATTAGAGGCTCATCACCCACATATTTTCACACTTGCTTGTGCTATATTTTGGATACTGCTTTTGCTGTCGGTTTATATGACTTCCCATCATCAAAACATCTAATCACCTAGCAACCACTGGGTCAAAACCCTTCCTAGGGGCTAAACATTTTCAGATCCCTTCTCATTCTAGGAGCACAATAAATAGGAAAAATCTGCAAAAAAAAAAAAAAAAGAACAGAGACGACAGGAAAGAACATTTGGAAAGAAGTAAAAAAACCAACTGCAACAAGTCATAAGTAAATTTAGTGGTGTATTGGGATTTAGGTCAGGTCCAGGTTCAGCTGAAATCTAGAGTGTCCCCTTCCTTTAAGTTCAAAATATTTATTTGAAAAGCAATTCTGAGCAAAAAAAAAAAGTATTTCAAAGGTGCTTTATGGATTTGGCTATTAATTCAGAAATTGGTTGCATTTCCCGGCTTTCTTTTGGTAATTGTATACCCTGCCTAATTATTATTTCTCTAGAAAATAACAGAATCTCCAAACTACATGATACCTTTGAGTATATCAGTGGAACAGGTCCCTCTCCAGCCACAGAGACAAGCAGGGAAATAGTGCTTTGTTAACACATCTTGTTTGCCACTGGAAAAATGAGCCCACATTTAAGCTGAAATGAGCTTCAGCTTAATCCCTACTTTCTGAGTGTTCCTCAACACAGAACTCACCAAGCGCACTGACAACGGTGTGATAGACTCAAAAAAGGAAAAAGTAGGGCAAGGACACCAGTTTCTCTCCAGCTGTTATCTTCCACTGCTGATGGAGCTCAGTAGTGGAATAGATAGGGTGATGAAATAGTTTCCATTTTCCATCTCATAACAGCATCTCTTCTGGAAAGAGTGGAATGTCACTGAGATGAGTACACAATTTTGGTTCAGAAGGTGGCAGGCTGGTGCAAAAAATGCAGATACTTCTCATTATGTTTACAGAAAGTAACTAGTTCGCTTAATGGCTGTCCCATTAAAGACAATAATTAAATAGATTATGGAAGCTGAACTAATCTAACAGCCTCTATGACAAAGACAAACACTTATGCTATAAGTCTGATGGATCTCTCCTTTTTTTTTTTTTTTTT